>PVKY010002704.1:0-24014 GCA_004027775.1 Bradypus variegatus | reverse complement strand
CATTTGCCTCTTGGCAGCGGGCTCTTGGCTGCCACGTGGAGCACCGTTTGGAGGCAGAGGGAATTATTCGGTAACCTTGCCTAGGATAGCTTGGAATAGAGTGGGCTGGGTGGGGCGGGGGCTCTGCCAGTCTTCCAGACAGGTTGGCAGCAAGAGTTGGGCGAGAGAGTGAGCGCTGTCACCGAGAAGCCTGTGCTCCCAGCTTCCCCAGCATTCTCTGTGCCTTTATCTCCGTCTCTTGCTGTCCCTCGGCCTCTCTTTCTTCTGGAACTTAAGGAATCAGAGAGATGACAGCTGGTTTGGCAGTGAGGGAAGCAACCCCTCCGCTCCCCAAGGTCCTCCATTCCTGCAACCGTATTAAAATTTGGGGGCTTCTGTTTTTACAGCTCCTGGTTTCACGCAAGAGAAAAGTCTAGCCACCTTGGTTGGGTTTAAAATCCTCTTGTGATGTGACCCCTGCCTTCTGGCTCTGCTTCACGTCTCCCCCAAGCAGACAGTGCACTTCTTAAAGGGGAGATTGGGTCCTAGTCAACTGTTACCCCTTCTGTAATGCCTGGCCCAGAACTCACTCAGAGCCTGTGGACGGACTTGAAAGGCAAGCAGGGGGCTGCCTCTTGGTGGTGGAGTGATCTGGCTCACTTTGAGGCCTGAAGTCATCATCATTGCCGTACCTTCCGGAAAACTGACCTTGTGCCAGGCACTTCCCAAGGTTCTGGGTTTTTATATTCTTCTCATTTAATCCTCGTAACAACCCTGTTTAGTTAGGCCTTCTTTATCCCCATTTTACAAACAGTAAGTTAAATGCCCAAGATCACCTAGCTAAGACATGGGGGAGATGGGATTTGAACCTGAGCCAGTCTGGAGCTCAAGCTGTCTGGAGTGGGGTTTTCCTGAAACTGCTTTACCAGAGCATGTCACCAGCTCAGCCAGTCCCCGCCTTGTGGCCTCGTCAGCCAAACAACCCTGGTTTGCTGGTTCCTCCGCAATGCCCCGGCTCTGCTATGTCAACATAGCCTTGATGAATTAGCCCTGGCAATTCTGGCCCTGCCTTGTCACACTGGTGAAGTTCGTGCTGCGGAGAACCAAGCTGCACAAGGTAAATGGGCACCCCTTGTCTCCCCCCACCCCATGCTGCCTTGTCACCTTCTCCTCGAAATGTTCAAGGCTCTTGGATGTTTAGGAGAGCTGGAATGTTCTTTGGGGAGGGTGTTTGGAACAGGAGAGACCCCCACTTGAGCTGTCTAGGCTGGCACCTCTTGGGGCTCTCCCAGCTTTGTGACCCTCAGGTTTGGGGGAAGTTGGTTCTTTCTAAGGGACCAAAACCTCATCCATAGTCAGACAGTTGAGGTGGCCGAAGGGGTCCTGCTTGGCGGGGACAGATCATTCAGCCTTCCCTGATGTAGTGGGTTGTATCATGTGTCCCCCAAAAGTGTGTTCAAGTTCTCACCTCCATTGTCTGCAGAACCTGTGAGTGTTGCCTTATCTGGAAATAAGGTGTTCGTCGACGGAATCGAGTTAAGACAAGGTCCTGCAGGATTAGGGCTGGCCACAAACCCAGTATGACTGGTGCCCTTGTAAGAGGGAAATTTGGACATAGGGACTCAAACACCCATGGGAGAAGCCACGTGAAGACAGGGGCAGAGACCGGAGTGAGGTGGCTACAAGCCAGGGGATGCCAGGGAGGGCTGGCAGTCACCGGAAGCTCAAAGAGGCCTAGAAGGTTCTCTCTAGAGCCTTCCGAGGGAGCACAGCCCACCCAACACCTTGATTTTGGACTTCTGGCCTCCATAACTGTGAGCCAGTAACTTGTTGTTTGAAGCCACCTACTCAGTGGTGATTCTTTACGGAAGCCCTGGGGGTCTGGGACACCCAGCATTGCTCAAAGACAGACCAACATCCCTGTAGGAGCGTGAGCACACAGTCAGATTGTGTTAGCAGTTTTCCATCAGACCCTGTTACGTTCGTATTGTGTTGTATGAGTGGTTGTTTCCACTAACGAGATGAGAAAGTTGCTAATCTGAGAAGACTTTTGCATTATATTAGGGAAAACAAATATTAATGTGATTTGATGGCAAGTGGCTAATAAGAAACTACGTTGCTGATATGAGTTGATGGATCGTTGGGAGGAATACGGATCGGGTTCTTGAACTTTCTGGAATCTTCAGTGGGGGCAACATGGCAGGAGCTCCTTGTTACATCATGCAGCAAGTTAAGGCTCTGTATACTGAGCCCCTCTTCCCCCTGTCCAGTCCCTCTTCTCCTTTCCCCATCACACCCCAGAAAAGGAGCGACAGGTACCACAGCATCCATCTAGCTCGAAGATGACCAGTCAGCTTTGGGGATTTTCTTCTGGCCCCGACTGGCTGGCCTGGCTGTTTGACCAGATCTAAGGGTGGAGGTCTTTCTCTTCGTCCCTCCTTTGCTTTTGTGTTGAAAAGAGAAAATTCTCCCAATCTCCGAGTAGTTGGCATATGGGCTGTGCAGCCTGCATCTCGTCACGTTAATATGTGATTAAAGGGGTCTTAAAACACTCATTAGTCCCCCTCTGGTATCTAATAGCACTTTTGGATTTAGAACAGAATATTATTTACTCATTAGCTGATAATAGACGCCGAGTACATGCCGTATGTATCGGGACAATTATTAGAGCGCGGGTTGTGCACAGAAAACCAGTTCTGCCGGGGTGGTGGGTGGCAGATGGCATGGTCAGAGGGCATGGGGTGGTGAGGAAGACAGGGGCCTGCTGGAGATTGACCCTGGCAGCAGGCTGTGGGTAGACATGAATGCCATTTGAAGGCCCCCATGGAAGGGGTTTGGAAGGGGTTCAATTTGGGTGCACCCCCTCCAAGAACAGGGGTGCCAACCACGACAGCCCCCGGCATAGTGAGACATTGCACCTGAGCCTCAGGTCCGTTTCTCCCAGGTGACAGCCTCAACTAGGAGTGACGTGCTGGCCACAAACAACCAGGATCACCGAGGGGAGCTAGAAGTGTCCACGGCCAGAAAGCGGCCAAGGTCAGAGGGAGACCCGGGTCTTCCAAGGACCTGACTGGGGTTCCTTCTAGCACCCCCACCACCACCACAGAAACTTCTCTCTGATTCAGTCTTTCCTTTTGCCATCATTTCCTCTTCCTTTTAATTGGCTGGGAACATGGAAATTGCCAGCTGCCATGCTCTCAGGGGCTGGCTCTTTGACTTCTGGCCTGCTGTGCTGGGAAGGCCCAGGTGAGGGGCACAGGTGAGAGGGCTGAGGTAGGTGTGGTCAGGAAGGGGGAGGAGCTTAAATGCCAGGTGAGCCCTGTGGGCCTCTCCGGGGAAGCAGGAGGAGGCGCTGGGAGGGATCTGGCAAGACCGGCCGGAGTCTGGGGTCGACATCTCAGGTCGAGGTGTGGGGTGTGGGGCTGGGAGTGGAGGAGGTAAGAGGCAGGCCGAGGGCCCCACGAGAAGGTTTTGTAGTGGCCCGGGGGAGCCTCGCAGGGTCTGAACTAGGCTGATGGCATTGGGATCTGGAGGAGAGAATGGATGCCGGGGGCTCCCAGGAGGGGACTGGCAGTTGACAGTGGCAATTCAACTCGGGGGTGAAGGAGTTAGAGACGCCAGGGCATCCCCCAGTTGGATGGACAGAATGCAGAGCATGAGAAGGAGTCTTGGATGTGACTTCTGTGCGTTGTGCACCTTGGCAAGCCGCTTTTCGGGTCAGCAGCTTGAGGTGACTTTGCTAGCGAACACAGAAACCTCCCTTTGCTGTGTGCATTCATCATTGTAAGCATGTGATGCGGGGGACCTTAAAGAACAGACACTGAAAACCTCAGCCCAAGAATCGGACTTGCCTGGGTTTTTCTAATCCTCGCCGGCAGGGAAATGAGGGGCTTCTTGAATGAGAATGGGGGTGGGGCTCTGGTGCCAAGATCGGGGAACATCTTGCTTCCCACTTTCCATGGTATGTGGGAAACCGCATCTCGTGTCCCTGTCATACCCAGGTGGCCGGAGACTCTGTGATCGCCGGAGCGTCGCCATGCACTCATCACGAACGCACACGAGGCTGAGGCAGGGGGTGGGCAGGGTGCCGTCTCCGAAGAGGTGTCCAGCGTGTGGCCACAGAGACGCCAGGGGAGTAGGAAAGTGTTTGCAGCAGTGCAGGCTGCGATTTGAGGCCTCTGTCCATTGCCCAAGTGAAAAGCAGGGCTCCTGGTTCAGGAATAGCTGGGTCCTCTTTGCTCCCCGGGGAAGGGAATAAGGGGCAAAGCAGAGCTTGGCAAACATGCCCTCCGCCCATCTCTCCCTCCATAAAGGATCCCGTGCCAAGGGCAGGCCAAATACACTACTCCCCGTGGGCATGCAGCATGTGTGCGTGTGTATGTGTATATGTGTATGTGTGTGTGTGTGTGTGTGTTCGCAAAGCTCACCATGAGCCAGATACCAGTTTCTGTCAGAGAGATGCAGAGTATCTGAACCAGAACTAAATAAAAATAAACATTAAACAATTATTGGAGCTTAGCTTTATTTAAAAAAATCAGCAGGGTTGAGGGAACAAGCCACCCATTAGCGAGGGAGAACTATCGGGCCTTTTAACAACCCGCTGGGTCTTGGCTGCCAGTGAGATTTGGCCCATACGAGACGTGGAAAACTCCAGATTCTATTGATTAAAGAGGATGCGGTAGCAGGCCAATTATATCATCGGAGTGGCTTTACGGTGCTGGCTGGTGCCGGCCGCTCATTTCCGCTTTATGGAAATGGCTTTCTCTGGGGACCCAGGGTGGGATATCCTGGGGTCCCCATCCTGGGCAAAGCTTCACCCCCACTGTGGTCCCCGTAGTTTGGTGGAGGCCTTGAATCCCCAGCTGTCTTGGATTCTTGCATTTTTCTGCCCCCTGTCCCTTCCACGGACATGTATAGTTCTAAAGGAACCTGTATCTTGTCAACCAGATCAATGCAAATAACCAGTGAGCTTTCCCTGACTTTTCAGTAATAATTGATCTTCTCAGAACTGATACCATTTGGAAAACCTAAGTAAGGAGAGAAGCAGCAAGCCAGAGACCTGCTTTAAGGAAGCATAATTGCTCTGAATGATAGAAAAAGTAATGATTTCCCTTCCAGCTTTACCTCCAAGAAGAGCAAAGCAAATTGACGTGGAGTATCGAGAAGCTCCCAATAAGCCCAGGACTTAGCACGGTTTCAGTCTCCCAGCCAGACAATTTGGGCAACTATGGGACTGGAATCTTCAGAGCTGATGGGCAGATTTCTGGCTTGCAGTGTTTTTTGGTCTCCGGGTTTTATTTTGAAGCTTTCTGCATCACTGGTCACTGTCAAGAAAAGAGACCGAGAAGATTTGCTGCTCTTGATGGCGGGATGTTTGGGCTTAGCCTCTGAGCTGTTCATCTGCAATGGGATCCGTTATCTGCCGGTTTGTCTATTTGGGTTTTTTCTCTTTCTTTCTAATTCGTGGTCATTTCCACGCAGCGCTGAGATTGGCTTCTGCCTTGGCCAGGGTGATCCTTAGAAAGTCGGATGGGGATGGGGGTGCTGTATGGATTGTGGATGGAGAACTGGATTCCTGGGGGCCCTTCCTTCGTGAACATGTCTTTCCACCAGGACTCACTCATTTGTTCATTCATTCATTCATCTGCTTGTTTGCCACATAGTCATGGGGCATCTGCTCTCTGCCATGAACGATTAGGTGCTGGGGGCACATACGTAACTGCCCTCATGGAGCTTCTAGTCTAGTTGTGAAGTGATGCGTCATGAAACAATTACTTACAACTCAGATGCGATAGTGCTTCATGGTGTTCAGCTGGGGAATGCAGTCAAGGAAGCGGTATATAAACTGATACTTGATGGGAGTAGGACTGAGCTAGACCAGTGGTTCCCACGCTTGAACAAGCACCCGAATGACCTGGAGGTCTGCAGTGGGGCCCGAGAATCTGCATTTCTAACAAGTTCTCCAGAGATGCTGATACTGCTGGGCAAAGAACCAGGAGAAGAGTGGAGGGTAGTTCCTGGTAGTGAGAACTTCATGTGCAAAGGCCCTGGGGCTGGGATGAGTTTTCCAGTTTCTGGAACAAGAAGGTTCATGTGACAAGAGCAGAGTACATAAGGGGGAACGTGGGAGATGATGTGTTGGACGAACCAGGAGGTCCCTGATCCTGCAAGCCTTGCAGGCTGAGCCAGGGAGCTTGGATTGTATCTGAAATGGAATGGGGAGACCGACCGAGAAGGGTTTAAGCAAGGAAGTGTCAGCATCCAGTTTGTACCTTGGAATATACATTCTATCTGACTGCCAAGGGGAAAATAGGGTGGTGGGAGAGTGGTGTGTAGCCTTTCAAATACCCTGGGAGAAAGGTGGAATTGCACTCATTCTATAGATGGGGGAAACAGGCTCAGAAAGGACAGGGGCAGTTCTAAGCTCAGCCCAGCCTGGGGCAGGGAGCTGTGACACCTCCACACAGAACCATAGCAATCAGATTTCCCTTTGAGTGGTAAATCCACGGCCTTCCCCAAGATGACAGGGCCAGTCCACCAGAAATATTGAGTAAGAATAGGTGAAATTGCTATTTGGGGGGATGAAAAATGGTCAAATAGCAGTTTCCTACAATTCGACCCAAAACAAAACATGGGAGGGAAATATTGCATTTCCAGACAGTTCTGCTGCAGTGTGAGGAAGAGGAGTTGTGACACGGTCTCAATTGTCTCTGAAAGCAGCTTCCCACACACGCCGAAGCCGAGAGAGCCGTACGGGGCTGCGGCATCTTAGAATCAGTCTATAATGCAATCAATTTTGTATATCCCTGGTGAAACAGCAACATTTATTTAACGTCTTTTATAGAGCAGCTGAGTTTTATCACAAATCACATTCCATTTCTATTCATCTGGGACTCCTTGAAGGCTAAAATGCACTTACTTTTCTCGGAGGAAATTTACCAATTCCTCAATAAAGACCCATTTGCTTCTGTATGTAAAATTGACACATTTATTGAATATTAAACATTTAGGGTATTTTTTCCCAGCCCTCCCACCCCCCAGCACACACACCTTTTTCTTCTTTTCCATGACACTTTCACAGTCATTAGGGAAAACTTCATCGAGGCGGTGAGAAAGGTGTATTTTTGTGCAGAGACGGCCGACATTTAAATGTGGGCCTTTTCCAGTTGCTGAGAATGGTCAAGTTATGTCATAAATTTCTAGAGTGGCATCCAGGGCCTCGGAGCGGCCTGTTTCAGCCGTGTGCTTTTGCCGTCTCTTTGTAGCGGGCTCGGCAATCCTGATCATGCGGCGATATCATGTTGGGTTTGCGACAAAAGTTTTTTTGTCCACACATGTAACATTTGCAGAAGGCAAGGACTGCCTCTCTGCCAATAAATTGTGCTAATTAGCATGAGAGTCTATTAATAAAGCGAGCTTTCTTTTATCCATGTTACTGAATGGTCGGGAACATCAATTAAAGTGTATGCTGAGGACAATGTCTTTTCACTGCCGATTGCTGTGTTTTTGTTTTAAAAAAATAAGTGGGGGCGGGGAGCTGGGGTAGGCAACTTATTTAACGTGTTTATTGTGTCCTTAACATGAGAGAGGGCTGAACTGTTGAACTTAGGTCTCAAATGTTGGGTCCAGGTTTCCTAACTGGGATGCTCAATCAAAGCAGTGACATCTGGGGGCCCGGAGGAGGCTTTTCCCTGGGTTGGGGGCTGTGCTTGAGGAATATCTTCCTAATGAGCTTGGGGATTCGGTGGGCTCAGGTTCAAATCCTGACTTACCCATTTCCCAGCTTTGTCACTTCAGATGGGTGACCTTGCCTCTCTGATCCTTGGTTTCCTGCTCTGTAAAATGAAGATAATCGCGGCACATGTCCTAAGCCTGTTGGGAGGTTGAATGAGGTAATTCATATAAGGTTGCAGAAGGAACCTCAGACTTCATCACTGCTCTCCTGGGGAGCTTTGCTCAAGTCCAGTCTTCAATGGTTTGCAACTGGTCTTAATCAGTGTCAGGTTTGGATGGGACATTAAAGGTCACTGTGTCCACCCTCGTGCCCCAGGCTTCAATTGCGTTCTGCAGAACACACCTGTTGACCAGTTTGTGCTGGAATGCTTTTGGAGACTGGGATTTTCTGACCATCAGGATGTCTTCCTTTTCTTGGCCGGAAACCTGCATGTGTGAAACTCCCCTTTCCCACACAGATCTGAGCTCCTCTCCCATCTTCCAAATAGGTAAATGCCCTTACCCTATACTCCAGAGTTAATGCCCCCAGCTCCTCCTAGATCTGAATTTCTCAACTTTGCATTGAATTTCCTTTGCAACAGTAGATAACCCTGGGTAATAAGGGGCTGTCGTGTGCACTGTAGGATGTTTAGCTGCATCCTTCGTCCCTAACCACTAGATACAAGTCACACCTCTCCCAGATGTGACAAGAAAGAGAATCTTTGGACATCACCATGTTTCCCGTGGAGGAGGGCGAAAGCAGCCTCGTTTAAGAATCACTGTTGCAGCATTTTATGTCCCTCCCACCCTAGATATGCCTCTTTCCTTCCCCAACTGGCTTTCATGTCCTCTCACTTATGTTCCCTCTGGGATGTCAGCCTCCCTGGGCCTTATGCCTCTAAAATGTTTTGGTGCCTTCTGGGAGCAGAGCCCACGTGCACCCTGCACAAACTGCCCTGACAGATTCCTGCAAATATCATGAGAAACCTAAATAAAGTTGCCCCCCACCCCGCTGCCTTTTTATTCTGGCAGAAGGGACTTTTCACCAAGTGGAGGGTCAGTGAAGAATTCTGACTGGGTGGCCCCAGTCTGGGGTAGCCGTCTGGCGTTCCTGGTAACTGTCCAAGAGAGTGTTCCTCTCTGAGCCTTGGTTTCCCATTCCATATTATGGGCATGAAATAGTAACTCTTTCCAAGGATTGTTGCAAGGATTCAATGACTCCACCTTGCAAAGTGCCTGGCCTGTTGTAAGCCCTCCACAAAATTATGTTTGTTTTTATTGTTGTTGCAGTTTGCAAATAAGAAACCCATTTCCAGAGAATGAGAGCTATTCACCCAAGTTCACCCAGCAGGTCAGTGTGAGAAAATCGGGTCGAGCATCTTTTTTCCAGAAACCCCCAGAGATTTCTGCAGAGGCCCCATGCAGTACAGAGGAAGGGATTTGAAGATGATCCATTTTATGTGATTCTCACCCCATTAACAGCCCATGGGTTTGCCAGAACATCCTCTTTTCACTTCCATTTTAAAAACCAGCTAGGGTAATAAATCTTGCTCCGAAATCTCGGCAGCCCATCTTGGCTGGAGTGTGTGATAAATCTAACGTGCTGTGGCCTCCCTGTACGAGAGACCCCTGCACGTAGCTGTGTTTTTGGTGGACAGCCTTGTGGTCTGGCAGCTTTATCATGTGCTCCCGCTTTGACAAGTCTAGCCCTCTGACTGGATTTGTCTTTGTTTCACAACTTCCTTGGCTTGAGAGCGGACGTGTTATCCCGTTTTCTCTCCTTTACCTTTTCGTTATTTTTGTCCACAAAACTGCGGACTTTACCTGTCCCTCCCCATGTCTAGAACAGAGAATGTGGCTTAGAACTGGGACTGAATTTGAAGGGCACACTGCTGGGAGCAGGAGGGGAAGGAGGGAGGTGCCTGGGCTGTTTCGGGGAGCCTGGGGCACCCCCGTGGTTCTGACTGGCTGGTCTCAGGGCCACTGGGAGGCCCTGGCAAAGGGGACCCACTTTGATCACTTAACAAATATTTCTTAAGCCCCTATTATGTGCCTGGCATTGTGCTAGGGGCTGGAGATACAGAGGCAAAGAAGACAGAATTAGGGTTCGGTGGGGATAATGGTCACTAAAATGAAGTAAAGCTGTCATGCTTCATGACCTCGTTCCTTCTCTGTGCTGCATAGTATTCCATCATATGTATGTGCCACGATTGTGAAGCATTTGACAACACAGATGAACCTTGAGGACATAGTGTTGAGTGAATTAAGTCAGATACAAAAGGAGAGACATTGTGTGTTACCACTAATGTGAACTCTAATTGTAGAATATAGGGACCTAGAGATAGATAGCAGTTAGTGAAGGGGGGATGATAATCTAATAAGAACAGATAAGATATTGAGGGTAATCTTAATGATATGGGAATGTTCAGGAGTGACTGCGGTTTGTTAATTTTCTTGTGGTATGGTAGGAGCATATTGGAAGCAAAGTAGTTATTTCAGGATATTTGTTTTTCTTATTCTTTTGTTTTACTTTGTCTGGAAATGTTTTATTTTTTTGATAAATAAAGTTAATTTTTAAAATGAAGTAAAGTGATGGGGAAATTCAGGGGCCTGGGGCTGGGTGTAGGGGTTCCACAGGACTGTTCCTAAAGAAGTGGCATTTTGGAGCTGAGCTGGAGTAGGGGGCCATGGGGTACAGCTACCAGGCTCAGGGAGGGGCCCTGACTCTGGGCAGGGGAGGACAGCAAGTAGGCCAGCGGTCACACGGGGCAAGGGGAGGCTGAGAGAGGGGCCCAGGATGCACCATGGACCTCCTGCCTTCATCACAGCTGCCACCAGGGAGCTCAGTGAGGCCCCTGAGGTGGGGGGGAGCAGGAAACAGCCCCCAAAGGAGACCAGACTTGGCAGCGAGTTCCATTCCCAGTTCCCCCATTTTACTGACCCTGCTCAAATCATTTCTATCTCTAAGCTTCCATTTCCTCACCTGTAAACTGGGGCATTCAGTTGGCATCTGATGCTAACGGCTAATTCGGCTCACTCACTGTGCAATCTTGGGATGATTAACTTCACTTCTTTTGGCCTCAGTTTCTTAATCTGCAAAATGGGGGTAATTACAATAATAACTATAATAGTAACTATTATAATAATAACTATATGATCGTAGTATTTATAATAATAATAACTCATGGACTGAGTGAGAGGATTAAACACATTAGAATCATACCTGGCCTGTGGTTTAGGCTGGTAAGCGCTAGCCCTTAGTACTTGCTGTTACTGTTGGTGTTGGTGGTGACGATTTGACCACTCGCTTCCCTGTAGTTCTGCTTGTCATTTGGTTGATCGTCGGGGTTTGGGACTTTTACCCTGGTTCTGAATCCTGCCCCATTAGACAAGGCTCCCAGTCTCTAGACCCTCTCATGAGCCCCCATCACATCCTGAGCAAAATTCTTGCCCCCCTGGAGCCCCCTGGCCATGGCACGGCCCTGCCACCTGCTCATACTTTCCTCCCTTTGGCTCGTCCAAAATGGGGGAGGGGTCCCCTTGGGAACAGGAGCTTTTCTGCACAGGCACCCCCTTTCCCCTTCACAGCAGACCTGGGAGGTGGGTGTCATCATCAGGGGAAACTGAGGCCTAAGAGGCTGACTGGCAGCGCCCATGTACTCTCTGGGACTCGAGGCTGCTTTTCACGGAGGAACACTGGCCCCCCTCCTTTCTCCCTCCCCTGCCCCCCGCAGGGCCAGGATGCCCTCCTGACTGCCCTGTTCCTCCAGCTCACAATGTGAACAGGTCCTCTTAAAGAGAGGGCAAACCCTGTGGACCTCGAGAGATGCTCCTCTCAGCCCCAGAGTCTGCAGACCCTCCGCCAAAGAGGCCTTGACACATGACATTCAGGCCTTGGGCTTCGGAATGACCTTGCGGCTCCCAGCTGTCCCTGCAGAAGGGAATTCTGGCCTTCACAACTGGTCAACTTACAATTTTTCTGAATTTGTGTCAACGTGGAAAAGCACCAGGAAAGATCCAAGGGAGCCCCAGATTGGGAAGCCCCGGCTTCGGCCGCTCATGTCCCTGCAGCCCCACGCCGGCCCTTCCTTCGCCGCCTTCTGTCTCGTAAGACACAGAACAAAGGGCCGTGAGGAGCTGGGGAGACGGAAGGCCCCCGGCCCCCTCCTCTCCTCAACCTCTTGGCCCCACCGCTGAGGTGGCCCCAGCCAGGCTCCTGGAGATAACCCGGGGCCAGCTCCTCCCCTGGAAGTGAGAAGGCCAGTGGGCAAGGCTGCTCGGTGCTATTGAAGGAAGAAATACGGCCCAGAACCTTTCTGTAAAAATAACCTCCCCAGCTCCTCTTTTATGGGTGAGGAAAAGTGCTTAAAATGCTTAGAGGGAATAAACAGCTTTTAATGAAGTTACATTGCCACATAATGGGTATCATAAAATTGCCTTCATACTACAGGGTCCCAGGATGGCATTTATTATCGACTGTGCCGGAACAGTCTTTGCAGAGCCCCAGCAGCTGCAGAAAGAAGAATGCAGAAGTCTCCTTAAATTACCTGATTGAAATAACCGGCGGAATATTCCGCGGGGCCGCCGCGTGCCAGGGAAGCCGCCTTTGGGGTGGTCTGTCAGAGGCGGTTTGCGCATTCTGAAGAACACAGGAGTTTCATTGCAGCAAAACAGATGTTCATCTTGTTTCTCCATCGGCTGTTTGATGAGAAATTTATTGCTCTTCCGCTGGGCCGGAGCCCCCTCTCGGCTGCGGAGTCTATTAGGCAAGCCAGTGGCTGGCGGGAAGCCAAGACAGGGCTGTTTTGATGAAAGCCATGAAAAAGCCTGGGTTTGAAGGCGCCACTAATAATGCACCGGCTAGACTCTGCTGATTGGGCGATTGATTGGCCTGATTTGATTTATTGATCAATACCCTCCAATTTGGCGTCCAAGAAGCTGCACTAATCTTTAACTGTTGTGAACATCTCTACCTGCTGGAGAATTAGGACCTGATAAGGAATGTAGGAAAGGAACCGGGGCTTATCTGAACACACACCGGGCCCCGGCTGTGCCTTGCACCGGCACGGGGGCCCCCCCAAGCACCGCACCCCCATTGCCAGGCACGCCGGCGCGGATCTATAAATTGATGGAATTCAAAGCCTCCCGCATCGATTACCGTTATAACAAACAGTGGTGCACAGAATGTCTGATTATTTTTAGACAAAGATTCTGTTCTCTCAGCAGCAATTTTGCTGAGGCTGTCACTGTGTCAGATGTGTGCTGTTGATTGCAATTAGATGCGATACAAAAAAAAATTAAACTATCTGTATCCTTAGTCTTATTTCCAGTTATTAAATCTCTCTCTTTGTTTGCCACTTCCTCATGATATCTACAGCTGGATGAGATATTCGGTTGGCAGGAGAAATCTCTGTGATTTGGTGGGAGTGCAGGCACCGACCAGCCTGTGGGATCTTCTCCGATGGGGCACACACGGTCTCGGGCGGGCACACACGGTCTCAGGGGGAGGGAAGGTAAACAGGGGCCTCAGGGAGATAAATGAGGGCATTGGGGGGGGCATCTGTTTAAAAGTGTACAGGGGCGAAGGCTTGAGGTAAAATATCTCAGGGAAGGTTCAGAGACTAAAAATCAATCTCCAAAACCTGGAGTGTCTGAGGTACTTTATTCTCCTTGTTCCCGTCCACATCGGAGCAGACTTAAGCAGGATGTCCTCGTACTGGGGAGGGGGTGGGGATGGGGTGGGGGAGCCAAAGCAGCTGGAGCTCAAGGTTGGCGCCACTTGAAATAATTGATCCTTCCAAATGGAGGCCATGCTCGGGACCCCTTTTCCTTCCACACCAAATCCTACCTGAAGAGCAGGCTTTGGGTAATGGTGGGGCTGAATAGATGAGGTGTTCCCTTTTACACACGGCCTGCCGGCCAGGGTGCTGGAGCGGGACGCGTCCATTCATCATCCTGACGCTCCCCAGGTGATCTCGCATCTCAGAACTGCGAGTCCCAGCATCCTCGGTGATGGAAGAGCTGGTCACTCGAGGCAGTCTGTGGTGTGGCCAGCACTGACCATCACCACAAGACGGGATGGAGAAGGCGGCCCAGACTACGCAGCTGAGGCCTCCTGGTTCCTGCACGGAATTGGTGGCTGCCGGCTAGTTCTGGAATGTTCAGGGCTGAGGACTGAGAAGGAAGTGGCCTTGGCTTCGAGGGCAGGTGGGGGCAGGTGCTGCGGGAATCAACTGAGCTTTGGTGAAAGGAAGGCCGGCATTCGGTCAAGGTCATTCTCATCGGCCAGCACAGAATCAGCGGAGTACTCTGGGCTCCCTGAGGTCAGAGAAGGGCAGTCTTGTTCAATAACAATTGGAATAACCTCTGCCGGCTGTTAACTACCAACTTGGCCCCAGATGCCGTACTAAGCAAATCCCTTTGCACCTTCCTCCTTCCATCTGCCCAATCACTGTAGGTGGCTGGTAATAATTATACCCGCTTGAAAGATGCAGAAACTGAGGCTTGAGAGCACTGAGTTCTCGCTGACCTTGGACTTGCCCAAGGTCACGCAGCTAAGAAGTGGTGAGGTTAGAAGCCAACATCGGTATGGTTTCTGGAATCTGGGCTCTGAACCTAATGGGTCACTAAGTGTTTGTTGAATGAATGAATGAATGAATGGTACATGAGCCTCCAGTGGGGACTCAGCTGGGCTTCTGGACAGCCAAGGAGGGCAGGGCCAGGTCACCTATCCAGTGGAGAAAGAGGAAACCATAAACATTAGTATCTCAGTGCCTCCCCCGCCCCATGGGTAGACCTTGGCCTCTGGGGATGGGCGTCAGACTGCCTGAGTCCAGGATGGCTCGGGGTTTAAGAACTTGAACTCTGAAGTCAGGTGGACTTGTTTGGTTCCCGGGGTCATCACGTCTTAGCTTTGTGTGACCTTGGGCAAGTACGTAGTATGCGCTATCTGAGTAAAGCAAAAGGGGGGAAAGAAAGAATATGCTTATGAATATCCGTGAACCTGAACAGAATAGCTCTGGAAGGAGATAGAACAGTGGCACCTTGGGAGAGAGGGGAGACTTTTAAATGTTAAATCCTCTTGTAATTTTTATCATGTGCACATGGTTCTTTAGCAGAGTATAAATTTTTCTGTTTTAAAAAGCTGGTATGATGGGAAGAAACTGGATTCTTGGAGTCAGACTGGGGAGCGACCACTGGCTCTGTTGTTACTGGCTGGGTGCCTCAGTAAGAAGGAGTGACTCTCCATGCCTCGGTTTTCTCGTCTGTGAAATGGTGACAATGTCGGCTGGTTGAGGGAGGGGTACATGGAGCGCCAGCCCGGTCTGGGCCCCCTCTGCGGTTACCAGCAGTCATTGGTGCCAGTTGAGGCTGGAAGGGGGTGCTGGGCCCATGGTGCCAGAACAGAGGCGGCTTCCTGAGCTCCGCTCAGTGTGGCCCCTGAACCCGTTAGCCTGGGGGGCTCTGTAATGGGTCCCTCTCCAGAGGCCCGGCTCCCACGGTCACAGTTAGCAGGACAGGGTCACCAGCTGGGCCGGGAGGGACAGGGCCTGTGTTGTCTTCGGCTGCTGCCCACTTCAGGGTCTGTGGGCAATTGTCCTCACTAGCTCGCCTCTTGCTGTCTCTCTTGTCTTTCTGGGTGTGTGTCTTTTTCTCTCCCTCTCATGCTCCCCCATATTCTCTCCTCCTCTTTCCCTATCTCTGTATTTCTTTTTCACTCTTTGTCTCTTTCACTCTTTCTACTCCTCTCTCTGTCTTTTCTCTTGCTGTCTCTTTCCTCTATCTCCTTTTCCCCATCACTCCCTCTCTCCCTCTTGTCCTCTCTTGTGTTCTCTTTCTCTCTCTTTTTCTCTCTCCCTTGCTCTGAATTTCTCTTTCACCTCCTCTCTCTGTCACTTTCCATTTATCTCCTCTCTTTCCCTCTCTCTCTCTCTCTGACTCTTAGTCACTCCCTATCTGTCTTCTCTTCACATCTCGCCTCTCCTCTCTCTCCCCATCAGCCATCCTGGGTTGCTGGGGCTGCTGCCCATGAAATGATGGTTCCGTTATATTCACAGCGACAACATGAAGTGCACTGGGCCAGATGCTGGGGACAGAAACAGGGAATGTGGCTGACCCAGGCCCTACCTCTGGGACGGACCCTCCAGTGGGGGGCACAGACATGGAGAAAGTATCACGAGGGCCCTGGCAGAGAAGGAGAAGGTGTTTTAGACCCTCGTCCCAGAGGGACCTCACCACGCCTGAGCCATTAGGGGGGCTTCCTGGGGGCAGTGATGTTTAAGCGTGAATCAGTTGGTGAGGCAGGGAGGAGGGGAGGGGGCATTCCGTGCCAAGCTAAGAGCACGTGCCCAGGTCAGCGCAAGCGTATCCTCACCCCAGCCCGCCACCGGGTGCACAGATGCTGGGAGAGAGAAGGGGGCCTCTGAGGAGTGAGCCTCGGAGCTGTGTGGAATAAGGGTGCAGAGGATGGAGTTTGGAGCTGGCACCCTTGGGTTTGCCTCCCGGCTCCTGCCCCTGCCAACTGTGTGACCCTGGGGTGTCACCTGCCCCCTCTGGGCCTCCAGCTCCTCCTCTGTAAAGTGGAGGTGGCGACAGGGTATACCCAAGAGGGACACTGTGAGGACAATATGCTGAAAGGAAGGCTGTGGGTGCCGACGTGGTAAACTTGCTTGGAACATGCTGGATGCAGAGCCCAGACTATCCACATGTCCCCAAGGCATGTTATCCCCTTGGAAGCATTTTCTGTGCTCCCTGCTGTAGGAATCGAGATCACACGGCAGCCAAGGGATCCTGTGAAACTTAGCCAGGCCCCCTCCTTCCCCCGCTCAGGTCCTGCCTGTGCCCCCAGAGTCCTCGCCATGGCCCACCAAGCCCTGCCCCCACTGTCCCCTCCCTCAGCACCGCTCTCCTCACTCTGCACCACCACCAAGCACGACAGGCTCTGCTGCCCCAGGGCCTTTGCACTTGCTGCTGCTCCTCAGCAAAAGGTTCTTCTCCCAGACGGCCACATGGCTTAGCCACAGGAGTTGCTTTCCCACCCATTTTAGGTCTTTGCTGAAATGTAACTGTCTCCATGAGCCTCCCCTGGCAACCTACCCACAGACCCCAAGCCCTTCTGACCCCTTCCCTGCTCTATTTTCCCTCTCCCACCTCCACACTTAAAACATTTCAGTGGTTCCCATTGCTCCTTGAATTCAGATCTGGGTGGGGATGGGGCATCCTTGGGCCCCCTGGCCCTGCGAGGGTCACCCCAGGTCTGTGAGGCCCTTTGTGCCTGAGACAGGCTAGCTGGGTCATCTGGGTTACCAGTCAGTGAGTTTCTGTAGGGCTGTGGCCAGAAGCAAACTCCACGGCTCGCCTCTCCAGGCTGCTTTCCCCCACCGGGCCCAGCCCACAGACGGCCCTGCTGCAGTGGGGGCGGGATGACAACGATGAGAGCCGGCCTGGTGACCTGGCTGTGTGACCTGGTGCCTGCCGCACCCTCTCTTGGAACCCCACCCACCTGGCAAGGGTTCAAGGCACTGCCTCTGGGAAGCCTTCCTGCCATCTGCAACCACAGACCCAGCCCTGAGCTCCAGCCACGTGCTTCCCTGGTACCTGGCCTTCCAGCCGCAGTGCTCCCGATCTTTGGGTCCATTCAAGGGTCAGTAGAGGGCTGAGGAATTGAACACTCAGGTGCTGGAGCCAGGCTCCCTGGGTTTGAATCCCCCAGTCACTCACTTGCTGTGTGTCCTTGGTCTGGTATCTTGACCTCTGTGAGCTTCAACTTCCTTTTGTGTGAAACTGGGAAAATAATATCACCCCATAGGGTCATTGTGAGTATTAAATAAATTGATACTGGAAAGCGCATAGAACAGTGCCTGGCATGGAATAGGTACAGAGTATGTGTTTGGTTAAGTGAATGGGTGTTTTCAGGGTTTGATGGGGTGACCTGGGTGTCAGAGCCTGTCTCCCTGACCTCTGTGTGACTGCCCCTCCAGGCTCAGTGCCACATTCTACCAGCTTAGTAAGGAAGGTGGGGAGGGAGACGCCCATCATTCATTCCTGTTCACCCCCTGGAATGCATCCACCGAGAGAAGTGTCCCTCCTCTGCTGTTTGGCGACTCCGGGGTACAGTTTGCACAGGAAAGGCAGAATACAAGCTTGATTCTTTCCTTTAACTGACCAGATTTCCAAGCAATGAGTTGGCGCCCCACCTCCTCCCAAGGCCAACGGTGCCATTTTGGGGTGTTATTATGAACTCCTGGATGTAAGCCTATTTAATGGGTTTCTGTCATCACAGTTACTTTCCTTCTTGGTGCTCAGATGGCGCCACCTCCCACACATCAGTGCCCATCAGGTTGGCACCCATGTCCCCTGGCCCTGACCTGAGGGCTCCTGACCGCTTCCTCATCTCCCCGAGGGAATCACCGTCCATTTGCAGAGACCCCAGGAGGGGGTGCCGGGCAGGGCAGAGGTGGCAGTTTGGAGCCCCAGGCTCCCAAGAGCCCGTGAGTTACAGGTGGCAAGGCCAGGGCTGGATTCTAGATGCAGAAGGAAGTAGATGGGGGGTTCAGGCATACCCAGGCTGGGTTGAGCTCCCGATTTTGCTCATCTCTGGCAACATACGGAGCCTCTCGGAGCCTCAGTTTACACATCTCTAAAATGGGGTCGATCACATCTGGGCATTCCATGAATTAATGTACAGAAAGCCTTTGGCGTAGTGCTTTGCACATGTCATTGTATGACTATTACTGGGATTAAATAAGATGAGACCTGGCACAGCACCTCATTTGCAGTGAGAACTCAACAACAAATTAATGTTTTCTTTCTTCCCTTTATGATGGGGGTTTCTTGGGCTCTCCAGATACCCCCTACCTTCTCAAATGGGGCAAAATTTTTTAAAGGATGTATTCAAAGATCTCATTATGTCACACTTTCTCATGAACATTTTCATACTGAAAACACTAACCAGGGAATTGAAACAAAGAATTGAATGACATTGTCCAGGTCTCGGAGAGAGAGGGAGCCCACCCTTTCCAGGGCTGAGCCCGCAGGTGACCCCCAGACTCATAACTGAGCCCCCTTGGCCACGTCCACCCCCCTTAGCATGGCAAGGACGTCCCCTGGCTCTGGGGCTAGGGGGCCTGGGTCTGGCAGAGCCCTAAGCGGGCACAGCTGCCAATCATCTCACAGTCTAAAAGCCATCGATCAGATATTTTCACTGAGTCACTTTGTTTTTAAACTTGGCCTTTTCTCTCCTTTTCTGCTGTCCCCCAAGGACATATTTTCAAAGCCAGGCTGAGGCACAGCTATTAAAATCGAGGGCAACCGGGCGCCAGGACGTGCTTGGGAATGCTTTGCAAATATATCTCTGGCCCTTGAGTCCTCCTCTTGCCATGTTCCTTTAGCAAGTATTGATTGAGCACCTACTGTGTGCACTTCTCTGAATGGGCGTTCAACCGCAATGAACAGGTTCCTAACTAAAAGTCTCCGAAACATCAGAAATAAAGAGCAGGGGAGGAAGGGGGAGGCAGGGAGGCATTGTTTGTGCCAGGCACCTGGTAAGCCGGGGACATAACCATGAACAAGAGGACACAGACCCTGACACCAGGCTGAGCAGGGGGAGAATGCAAGAAGCAAGCAGACAGGTGGATCAAGGCAAGCTGCAAAGTGCCACAAAGGGGACTGCCGTGGCCGAGAGAGAATAAAACCAGGGACCCAGCATGGGCTGATGGTTGGGGAAGGAGCCAGCTATAGGAGAATCTAGGGGAAGCAAGGACCAGGCAAAGGTAGTGGCACGTGCAAAGGCCCTGGGTTGGTCAAGCACCCGGCCAAAGGTCAGGTGACAGAAGCACGGAGAGCAGGAGGATGTGGAGGCTGACAGGTGGGCAGGGCTCACCGGGCCCGGGGAAGGTTCTGGATTCATCCCTGAGAGCAGTGGGAAGTCACTGCTGAGTCTTAGGCCAGGAAGTGACACGATCTGATTCTCGGGTATGAAAGTCCCCTTGGGTTTTGTGGCTGAACCCGTTGTCGTAGGGGAGGGGTGGCAGGTAGACCAGCAAGGAAGCTGCTGTACCGGTCCAAGTGAATGATCCCAGGGTTTGGCGGCAGTGGCAAGATGTGGGTAGATGCAAGAGTGTTTTGGACACAGAAGAGCCACCCTCCCTGCCTCCCAGCCACCCACCCACCCCTGCTACCCACTCCCACTCCACAACCCTCTTCCTCCTCTGCCTCTGCTCACTGGGTCTTTATTTCTGATGATATAGCTACTTTTCGTTAGCAACCTGTTTGTAGAGGTAGACCATCCATTCAGAAAATTGCACACATCATTAGGACACAGCTCGGTGAATTTTGACAGCTGAACACATCTGCAGAATCAGCACACAAATCAAGAAACAGGGTATTCCCCACCACCCAGAAGCTTCCCATATACCCCTTCCAGTAAGGACTCCCCAAACATAACCACCTCCTGACTTCTAGCAGCACAGACCAGTTTGCCCTTTTTTTGTACACTAGAGAAGTGGAATCCTACAGTGTGTGCTCTTTTGCGTTATTGGCTTCACTTGCTCCACATTATGTTTGTAAGATTTATCGATATCGTTGCGTGTAATTGTAGCTCATTCATGCTCATGGCTGTACCGTCGTATTCCATGGGGTGAATATATCACAAATTTATTTATCTGTTCCACGTTAATGGGCATTTGGGTTGTTTCCAGTTTGCAGCTATTATGAATAGTGCTTCGATGAACATTCTAGAGTAGCATGGCTCAAACTTCAGTGTGCTCATGAATCACCCAGGGATCTTGTTAAAGTAAAGCGCCTAATTCAATAGGTCTGGAGTGGGGCCTGAGATGTCACGTTTCTGCCGAGCTCCCAGGTCATGCCGACACAGCCAGTCCAGGGCTACCTTTTGAAAAGCAAGGCTCTGTTTGGTGAACCGATTTCTCTTGGGTCTGTACCCAGGAGTGGAATTGCTGGGTCACAGGGAGACAGGTTCACCTTTCATAGACACTGCCAAGTAGTTTTCCCATATACCAATCATCTCTCCCACCACCAGTTGTGATACTCCAGTTGCTCCACATCCTTGCCAACACTTGGTACTGGCTGTCTTTTTCATTTTAGCCATTCTGGTGGGTACCTAGAGATATCTTGTTGTGGTTTCAATGTGCATTTCCCTGATGACGAATGAGACCAAGCATCTTTTCATGTGCTCAGGGGTTATTTGAATTTTGGGAGTTGCCTGTTCAACTCTCATTTTTTTTTTGTTTGTTTGTTTTGGTTTGGTTTGGTTTTGGTTTGGTTTGGGTTTTTTCTATTTTTCTATTAGGATAGCTCCCTTTTTCTTACTGAGATTTTAGGATTTCTTGATTCTGGACACAGTCCTTTATTAGATAAATGGTACAGCCCTCCTCCTACCCTGTGACCTTGCTTTTGAACTCTTATTCCACCAGTTCTTTCTAATTCCTCCCTGATCTCTCTGGAGTGGGCATTGGGAGAAGCGGAGGTTCCCATCTGCCCTTCATAACGACTTATGGTTTGTTACCAAAAGGACCATCGCTTGAGCTTCTTACTTAATTACCTGCCCCACATTCCACCGTTGGCTCTCCTGAGAGGAGCCCCTTCCTGTGTTCACGGGGGCAGCCTTCCACTTATCCCCACGGACCAGATGTCCATTTACCTGGGAGAGTCCTTTGACGTTCTGCTGCTTCTCACGGTTTCTGATTCCTGGGTTAGTTCCTCTTTCCTGGACATCCAGGAAGACCCCTTGGATTACTAGCAGAGCAGCAGCTCCCCGAAGGTGGTTGATCCCAGCCCGGCACCCTGGGGAAGTGAAGGAAAAGAAGAGGGTGTCCGTGTGTGTTCCTGTGTGCTACCCCAGAGCCGCACGCTTGGCTCTCAGTCTGGCACGTGTGCGTTAACCATGGCGTGTGGACCCGATGCCCTCTGCCGCGCTGCTGCCGTCGCTGCCACGTTTCTCGCACCCACTTCCACAGCTGCTTCTGTGCCAGGTTCCAACCGCCCTCACTCCCACCTGGGGAGTCCGTAGGCATTGCCCACCAGCTCACAGACTCCACTGCCCAGGGCACCCGCTTCCTCTCCACTTCCGGGCCTGTGGACCTGCTGTTCCTTCTGCCTGGAGTGTGCATCTGTCTGTCTCCGCCTGGAGACCCCCCTCTTCTCTCATGCCCCAGGTCAGGGCCTCCCCACCTCCTTCCATGCAACTCCCTGGACCTCAGTACTGGAACAGGTGTCCCAGGCTCACCCGTGGGGAGCAGTTGGTCTTCACGTCCTCAAGGGCAGGGCCCGGGTCTTCCATGAGGCTGGCAATAATGGAGAGCATTTATTGAACACCTACTACACTCCGGCCCTTGGTGGGGGCTTCTCAGAGAAGCCTTGTTTCATCTTCCCAACAGCCAAGGAGCACCTGCCACGGAAGCTCACCCACATGAAGCTGCTGGCCCGCGGTTCCGCAGCGGGAAAGTGGCCGAGGTGGGCTTGGACCCCAGCCCTGCTCCTTGCCAGCACCAGGCTCACCCCTCCTCACAGCTCACTGCCTCCCTCATTTGCTCCCCAAATATGTCCTGGGCACCTCCTGTACCAGGCCTCGTGCCAGGGGCCCACGGTGTCATAACCCACATTGACTGGCCCCACCCCCCACCAAGAACCCCAGAAAGGAGGAACCACGGCCATCCTGTTTGCGGTCATATCCCACACAGGGCCTGACACACAGAGGTGTGGGTCAGTGACCCTTGGGGGTCCTTTTCACTCATATCCTCTCACGAATGCAGAATGTTCCACAGGCCACAGGACATGCAGTGATGTCACTGCTCTGACGGCAAATAGAATGCATGCTTGTGTGTTCGTGTGCTTTAGAAAATTCTGTTTTAATTTTGAATATGGTAAATATTGATTGCTTTAATCAATATAGCCAAAAGGTCTCTGGGGACCTCAATAATTTTTTGAGAGTGTCAAGGGGTTCCAGGACCAAAACCTTTGAGAACTGCTGCGGAAATGAATTAGTAAATGAGTGAGTGAGGGAAGGAATGAATGAGTAAATGAATGGATGAATGAATGAAAGAATGCAGTGTGTGCTAAGGAGTTTTAAGCGATCAAGATTTGCAGAAAGCCTCCTGGCAGCCAAATATAGAAGGGATTTGAGGGAGAGAGGAGGAACGCCGGGGTCCAGGAGAGCGGGGGCATTTGCGATGTCCCACATGCTGCTCTCCGACCACACCCCAGGCCCCCATCGGTCCCCCCAAATACCTTTCCACCTGGCAAAAGCCCCACCGGGATAGCCGACTGCTGACTGTTCCAAGGTGTTTTCCACAGCGAAACAATTTGAAATAATTAGAACCTTACAGAATGTCTTTAAACACGCCAGTAACGGGGATAAGAAAACACTTGTGAGATGTAATCAGTTATTAGCAGCTGATCAGTTATCCTCATGGATAGCTGTTGTGGGGAGAGGAGAAGCAATAATAAGCCCCTTGATTAACTAATTTGAATATCTTTGGAGTACAAATTCTGAAATTTCTTTCTATTTTCTCCCCTGCTATTGTAACGGTCCCGTACATCTGCTGGGTAGACGCGGCGAGCAGATGCTGATAAGCAATTTTGCCCCTAACAGGGCCCCTTCTTGGGGACCAAGGGAGGAAGAAGCGGGGGTGGGGGGGACAGTGAGCCACCGGGCCTGGGGACCCTGAGCAGGCTGCGGGCAGATCCGGGGGTGGTTGCAGTCAGCTCTGCCCAGCGCCTGCACCTCTGGCTCCAGCAGGCACCCGGGTGCCCAGGTGCAAAGCATCACTGCCCGGCCCAAAGACCCCCCTGGGGCTAGCTGAGCTCGGGCCGTTCTGGGAGAGGGTGGACAGTGGGTAAAATAGACATTACAGATGCAGCTCCTAGCCTTGGGCTCCTCCCCACCTCTCTGGCACACAGGGGTCTCTGATTCCCCCAGGACATCGTGGACATGTCACACCAGCAGCTGACCGGCTGGCAGTCACTTATGGTTAAGAGCAAGGCTCTCGAGCCGCACTCCCTGAGTCAAACCCAGCCCTGCCACCTCAGCTGTGTGACCTAGGGCAGGTGACTTAACCTCTCTGTGCCTTGATGTGCTCATCTGTCTGAAGGAATAATAACATTGCCCATGTCATGGGCTTGTTTCCGCAGCATAGGGCCAGGCGCGACTAAAAGCACAATGTAAATTTAAACTATCGTTATTATTCTCTCCAGCCCGTGTAATTAACAGGCTAAACCTGAGTTTGCAAACTGGCAGGCCGGTGTCCAAATCCCCCAGTAAATCTGTTTTGTTTGGCACAAACCCGCGTTGTTAAAATTTTTTT
>PVKY010002703.1:0-24418 GCA_004027775.1 Bradypus variegatus | reverse complement strand
CCGGTCTGAGACCCCAGACCACAGCACCTTGGTTTGGGACCTGACCACCCCACAGTGTGTGCTCAGGAAACGTGCACACGGCCAAGGCCCAGCCCGAGGCCACTTCCCTTCAAAGGCCCTGCACTGTCGCAAGGCGAGATCTTACACATGCAAAGCAGTCCTTCCCTCCCTGACCATGTGAGTTCGAAGGTGGCACTGGACTGTGGACAAGGGGTGCCAGCACCCCTTCCCCAGGCAGTCCCAGTGTCCCCAGAACAAGGCCAGGACCATGGGGAGAAAGGACAGACACCTGGAGGAGAGGAAGAGGTTCCCGAAGGACCCCGGTGGCTCTCCTCGAGGTGACCCTGTCTCTCCCTGGCAGTTACAAGGACTGAGTGGCCGGGTGTGGCAGACAGAGCCCTGACCCCTTAACCTGTGACTGTTGGCCCTGGTGGAAGGGGCTCTGCGGGATGGGATGAAGCTAGGGAGTGGCAGCGAGGCTGTCATCCTGCATCGCAGGGCACGGAAGGAGGCAGGAGAGCGGAGTGGGGACGTGCTGCGCTGCTGGCTGGGGAAGGAGGGGGCCACGGGCCTGCGTGTGGTGGCCTTGGAAGCAGGAAAGGGCAAGGGAACGGGCGCCCCCCTGAGCCTCCGGAGGGAACGCAGCCTGCCACCACCTCCATTCCACTCTTGGCTCCAGAGCCCTAGGGATAAGTTCGGGTTGCCTTAAGCCACTAAATTCATGGTAATCTTCTACAGCAGTCCTAGGCCTGACCAAGGACGTCCCCTCTCCAGGCCGCAGGCTCCTGGTCTCCGCCGGCCACGGTGAGCACAGAAGGAGCCAGTCAACGCGGCCACAAGGCCCGAGGGAGCACCGCGTGAAAGGCCGGTCCTCACCCCTCGGGGGGCTGCCCTGGAAAGGTACAACCCCCCTGGAGCCATGAGCCAACCCTGCTCCTTCCTCCAAAAGCAAGCAGGCACTGTTTCGTGGGCTGGAATCCAAAAGAAAAAGAGAGAAGGCAGCCACACAAGCCTGGCCTCCTCTGGGCAGACCGCTGGGTGCACACGGACCCCAGCTGGGAAACTCCATGACTGGACAACGGTCTCCCTGAAAGATGCCACCTGAAGTTCGGCATCCACCCACCACGGCCCTGCCTGCAGGGGGCTGACAGCTGGGCCGTGTGAGGGGGACAAGGCCCGGCCACCCCAGGACCTTCCTGTTGAAAGACAGGTGGCAGCGGGCATGGGAGAGTGTGCCCAGGTGCTTCCTCCTGCACTGGAGCAGGAAGTGCTGGCAGAGGCAGCGCCAGGCAGCCGCTGGTGTCCACGCCGCACCGACAATCCCGCACAGGACTCTGTAGGCAATGGCATCTACCATCACGCCACCGAGCACACACAGCTCCTCGGGCCCACCCAGAATAAAGAGCCCACTGAACCCTCCAGGGGCCTCCTGACAGCACCCACCCAGACCCGACGTGAAAACAGCCCTGTTCAGGCCGAATCTCACTCCCGACTGGCTGCCAGGCAAGGAGACAAGGCTCGATTCACGAGCCAGGAAGCCAGAGCCGCGGGCACCATTTTCCAAATGGCCCCACTGGAAAAACATCTCAAACTTGGACACAGCTGGAAATGCCGCACGAGAGCTTCAAGAAGCTGGTGAAAACTGAGACACAGGCTGGCATCTGATGGGCCTGGGGGTGGCTCCAGAGGCCCCGCCAAGGCCTAGGACCACTGCCATGAGGCCCGGGGCAGAAATGAAGGGCAGACAGTGGCGGCCATGGAGCCGTCCGGAAGCTCAGGGCTGCGTCTCTGTGGCCGCAGGGTTATTCTACCATCGAAACAGCAGTGCAGCCCCGTGGAACCCAGCCAGCCAGGGGAGCGGGCAAGGAGCTCGCCTCTCACAGCCAAGAAAGCACGCCATGGGCCCTGGGAGGACTTTCTAGCACATGGGAACGGACGCGTCTTCAAGACTCGGTCACATTCTGACAGGACAGTTGGGGGAGGGCTGCTTTAGGGGCTCGGGCACACGGGGGGCCGTGGGAGGCACTCAGGGACACAGGGTAGATATGCAGAGCCAGATACAGTGACTGGTTACTGTGGCCCCCAAAGCACAGAGCCCCCCAGATAGCCTAGCTCCCCCACCCCACCCCTAGAAGCCACATCCAGCTCATTTCCCACAAAGCCCGGGTTCTTACTCCACCAGAACCCACTGGGACATTAAACTGCTCCCACCACACTACAGTCTCCCATCTGTAAAACGAGCCAGCTGCCACTCGTGAGGCCATATCTGTATCCCGAGGCTGGGGGCTCAGTGTCCCCTTGCAGCCCTGGGATGCAGTGGGACAGCAAACAGGTTCCAGGCCGGAGGAGCTGAGCAAGGAAGGACAGACCCCCATTATCCTGGAAGCTGCCCTTCCCCCTCTTCTGGGGAAGGACCCAGAGCTGGTCGAAAGACCCCAGCTCCCCAGCTCCTCCGCCAGGCCGGCTCCCTGTCTCCAGGAAGGCAGGGGAGCTCGTGGGGGGCCAGGGCCGGCTGCAGGGGATCCGGAGAGCAGCCTCCTGCTGATTCATGGACAAACACTGGCCGGCTGGAAGTACAAATACGCAGCAGTGGTGTGGAGACTGTCCCCGTCCTGGCCGCTGTACAAGCCCCGGCCCACAGGACGGCAAAGGAAGATAAGGCACTGTTTACAGGGCGCTCGGTGCCACACGACGGCAGCCCAGCCTGACCGAGGTCCAGGGGCGTGGGGAGCTGTGACCCATCAGTGGGGGAGTGGGCGGCGGAGAGGAGCCCAGAGCCGGGAGCACCCAGTTCTGCTTGTGAAGAGCTCACGCCGGCTTGGGCCCTCGGCATCCACATCAGGGCCACAGAGGGCCTCAGCAATGGCTTTCTCAAGGCCCCGGCTGTGCTGGCCCGTGACGGCTCTGGTTGCCATTTGGGTTCAACTTGGAATCTGGGACCCAAGTTTATATGCTGGGCTACAGGTGACCTTGATCTCCGACATGAAGAAAATGAACCAGGAGGGGTCATTCAAGCACCATGGATTCTTATCCTTCTGCTCACAGCAAATCCTGGGGGGGGTGGGGGGAGGTGGGAAGGGGGCTCCCCAAGGCTCGCTGCCCTGATACAGCACAGCTTCCAGGAGACCCCCGGTGGCCAAGCCTCTCCCTGGAAGGCCCCGGGTCTGGTGCCCAGAGCAGCTGAACAGCAAGCAAACGTGGACGCAACACCCTCACAGGTGGCTGGCAGGGCCCTGGGGCAGGCCTGCCCCCCACCCCGACGGCTGAGTTAGCAGGGCCTGAAGGTTCTACCAGCCAACAAATGGGGGGAGGGAGGGGGGAGCCACCCATGGGCACCAGCAGCTTTGTGGGGGCTACAGGGCCACACCCTTCCCCTGCAGACTCACAACACCAGAACTGCAGAACGCTCCCCAAAAAGACACTTCACAGGCCCAGGGGCCTCCATTAGAGGATCCTGCTTTCTGGGCACAAAGAATAACATGGGCAGACATCCTCTCCTGCAGGGCTGGGTCTGCCACCAGGCAGAGGAACACTCCCCAGATTAGCTGTCACCTGAGGCGGCGTCGGGGTTCTATGGACCACACCCAGCCACGAGGTCTGGGGGCAGAAGGCAAAGGAGACGGAGCACCCCCCGCCCCTCACTGCCCGAGTCGCTGCCCATCCCGCTTGGGGCTTCCTGCACGGGAAGGTGGCTCCTGCTCACTCACTTCCAGAGCACCTGGACAGGGCGTGGGTCTGTCTGTCTTCTTTTCACATGAAAGCTACACATCGAGCTGACTCTCCCAGACAGGTGAGCCTACCACAGAGGCCTGCGGCTGGCAGAGACCTTCCTGAATTCCCGCAGGAGGCAAACTCATCCAGGATTAAGGAGACAGCGGCTGAAGAAGGCGCCAGTGCTCTGGCTGTCCCTCTGCTCCCTCCTCCTGTCTGCACACAGGCTCCTCCCACCCGGGCCTGACACACCTGGCTCTCTTCCCTCTGAGCTCGCCCAGGCACCTTCCCTGGCCAGGGACACTCCTGAGCCTGGAAGGTGGCAGGGTGGGGGTGGGGGCTGTCTCCTTAGTCCATTTATCTACTCATCCATCCATCCATACATCCTCCACCTGTCCATCCATCCATCCACTTATCCATCTGTCTACTCATCTCTCCGTCCATCCATGTGTCCATATGTCCACCTAAACCCACCCACCCACCCATCCATCCACCCACCCATGTGTCCATCCATCTCTCTGTCGTCCATCCATCCATCCTTCCCAACGCCACGCGCTAACCCCCAGCTGCCTTCCCTCTCCTCCCTCACTCCTGGTTTCACAATCACAAATCAGAAACAGAGAAATGAGAATACCCAGGAGTCCTGGGGTGACAGCCATGACCCTAAGAGGGGGCTGTGCCTGGAGATGCTCAGAAGTTTTCAAGGGTGGGCCAAAAACACCTGCCCTGATTCCACCTAGAGCCAACACACATGGGCTTCTCTCAGAATCAGCATCCAGGGAAACAGTAGCTCTTCCTTGGGGAAGTTCTCAGTGTGCCACTCAGAAATGTCCCCAAGGTATGAACAACCAGGAGAGATCCAACGGGGTAAGGGGGCTCTCTGTGTGTGGCAGGAGCAATGGGGTGACAGGGTCCAGGCTAGAAACCCCCCCCCTACATATGAGAGGCACTGACAGCCCAGGCCTGCCTTCCCATGCCACCTGTCACCCATCACCCCCTCCCAGTGCGTGGAGTCCTCTATGTGACCCGTTCCCTTCAACACATGCTTCAGAGAATCGTAGCCTAAGATCCCAAATGGCACAGCAGTCCCTGTGGAGGCAGTAGGATGGGACCGGGTTTGGCCTCCCACTGTCCCTATGAACCTGGGAGACAGATGCCTGCCACCCACATACACTCGCCCTTCCATCCGCACGCACTTGCCCACAATGCCGTCCCCAAATGCCCACGGCACGGCAGGGCAGGGTGGAAGGAAGGACAGTGGACACTGCTCCAGCCTCAGGCGGACGGCCCAGGCCCCCGGAGCTCCAAGGCATCAGAGACAGCATCTGTCCTAGCCATGGCTGGACCCCTTGCCCGGCCCGGCTCAGACATTTGTGGGATGACTGTGGCTGGCTGGCAAAGCCCTCCAGGCCCAGGGGGCAGCCTTGGCCACCCTGCCGCCCTTCCTGCCTCCCGGATCACCCAGGGGAGCCTGGCCCCCACCGCACAGAGGGAACCCAGGGGACTACCCTCTCAAGGCCTCTCTGTCAAGGGCTTCTCTGATTTGGCTTTGTGGGAACTCATGAGGCCTTTTAAAACACAAAAACGACACGGTCACCTACACATTTTTAAAAGACCAAATGGGATTTTACTTTCTGGCCTCAGCTGGGCTCATGTGTCCCAATCTAGCCTTCGCCTGTCCCACTCGCTCTGCCCCAGCTGCCCTGACCCCAGACAGACCCTCTTGCTCCCACCTCAGGGCTGTCACACTCGCCGTTCTCTGGGACCGTGCACCCTTCACCCCTGGAATCACACGGTTCACAACACTCTTTCAGGGGTCTATTAAGCACCTCCTCCCAGGGCAGTCCTGCTCACTGCTGTGTCCCCGACAGTCCAAACCAGCACCCAGCAGCCGGCATGCACTTCACAACACAGGCTGCACACGACTCTTTCCACACGTGCATTCGGTCTGGGAGGAATCAGGGACATTCCACCTTTCTCTGGAGTAAGCAAGAAAGCCCCATGGTTGAGGGGGTCTGTTCACACCCAGTCTGCCCCCCAGGGCCTTTTATGCCTGGGGGGGACAGCCTGCAGACAGTCTGCACCCAGGTACCCTGCGTCAACAGGGCGCCGACTAGAGGTGAAAGTGTGGGGAGGGAGACCTGCTCAGCGAAGTGAGGCTTGAGCAAGTTTAACCTGTGCATGCAGTACAGGGTGTGGGGAGGCCCTGTAAGGACTAAGCCTGCAGACAAGCTAGTGAAGGTGACCACTGCTGGACCTGGGGACAGTAGGGCTGCAGCCCGCTCCCCTAAGCTCACCCCTGGCCAAGAGGCAGGTATTGGCACCTGGGTGTCAGAACAGATACCCACCAGGGACAACCCTGGCTGAAACCCAGACCCCTATCGCCTGCCGTATGATGCCTGGTCCCTGGCTCTCCACCAGCCTCTTCCCTGGGCACGTGAAACCATGCACTCCAAGAGGTAGGGCAGGTTTCTGCCCCTTTCCCTGGACACATGCAAAGTCAGAGACTGACATTCTGCCTCCACCTGCGCCTGGAAAGCGCACGGGGTGAGTCGGCATGGAGGGGGTGCCTACAGGGTGGTCTCGGGTCGGGTGGGCGAGCCTGCAGGCTAAGAGGCTGCCTTCAGCTATCACCTCCTACTTCTATAAGCAGCAGCATCGCAACCCCGGGCAGGCACACAGGCATGTGGTGTTTTAATTAAAAAACAAATTCCCAGGTAGTTAATAAGCCACAACTGTGAAGACCCAGATAATGTAAGGTTTAAGGGCAGGGACTACAGCCAGACTGCCTGGGTTCTGTCCCAGCCCCCTCACTTATTGGCTGGGTGACCTTGGGAAAGTTACTAAACTTCTCTGTGCCTCAGCATCCCCTCTGCAAAGTGGGGGTCATGACAGTGCATTCTTCATAGGAATGTTGTGAAAATCATAAGCGTTGATGCAGGTAAAGGGCTCAGAGCAGTTCCTGGCGTGTAATAAGGGCTGTCAGGTATCGTGACCTGCGGGACAATGGCCCCAGGTTTTGCCTTTGAACTTAGAATATCAGGGCAGCACAGTTCCATGCCAGGCATCTAGCTTGCAGGGAAAGGGAAAATATAAATCTAATAGAACAGCCAAGACTAGCAATCTGGACAAGTCTTCTTGGGCTGGCACTGGTGTACCTCGATGGGAGAGAGAGTGGTCGGAAAACCCTCTCTAAGGGAGCTCCTGTGTCATCCAAAGAAAAAAGGGCAGGCTGGCTCCCTGGCCATCTTCTCTCGGGGCCATTGCAATTTACTCCCTACATGTGCAGCAGATAACCCCAAACCTGGCAGGAAAGCCGGCATGTTCAGACAACAAAACCAATTTCAGTGCAAACAGCATGGGTCACCCAGATCAACCCTTACAACAACTGAACACCCCTCCCACCCCTGGCCCCCAAAAGAGACCAAAGTGTAAATTCAATACATGATTTGGGACTAAGACAGTGGTTCCCAAACTTGGCTGCACATGACAATCACCTGGGGAAGTTTTTAAATCCCAATGCCCAGATGGAACCCTAATCTAATTAGATGAGGGTGTCTGGGGGATGGGGGGCAGGCAATGATGTTTTTAAAAAGGCCCAGGCAAGTCCAATGTGCAGCAGAGTTTTGGACCCACCTAACTAAGAAGTAAAGGTGGCACAAATGAAATTCAAGCCATTAGATTTGAAGAGGGGCACGACTCCTCTCTGCTGGGAAGAGGATTACAGGGCGAGCACTCCCAGGGGCCCCAGGGAAGTGGAGCTGACTGCAGTTTGTGCGAGCACATCTATACCCTCACAGAGAAGAGGCTAAGACAGGGCACACAGGAGCACAGGGCCAAGCACTGGCAAGAACGGGTGAGTGTCACCGAGCCCGTCGCCACCTCCGCTCCTTGCAGCCTGTCATTTCCTGCGGTCCTGAGGCAGCCAGTCCCAGGTCCCGCCACCAAGCAAGGTCCCTCTGGAGCCCACCCAGCCGCTGCACTGGGTCTGGCAGGAGACGACACTCCCTAACCTGGGGTTCTAGCTTTCCCCGGCTCCGCCTCAGCTCCACGTCCACATCCCTCAACCTCCCTCGACCTCCAGGGGAAGGAGGACTCCAGTCTGCATTTGGAATAAAAGATACATAAATGAAAGGCCTTCAGGCTGGCGCGCAGGGCCGGGGCAGTAAACCCGGAGCGGAGCCGGACCCAGCGGAGGGGCCGGGACCGAAGTTGGCAAGCTTCAGCCTCCAGGTTCAAGCCCACCTAGCGGGCGGCCAGCTTCTTTGGGAAGTTCAGCCCCTGCCTTCACCCGCCGCACACGCATACCCCAGTAAAATCTCCCCGCAGAGGGCCCACGGCCAGGGAGGGGACTGCGGGTCCTGGGGTCTGGGGCGCTCCCATCCCCGCCAGGGCAACGTGACTGTCCCCGGGCCACCACCTCGGCTGCTGTGGCGGCAAAAGAGCCGAGCCCCGGCTTCTGCGGTGCGGGGAGCGCGGACCCTCACCCCCCGGCCGGCCCCGGGCCCCTCTCCGCGCGAAGGCGCGTCCTTACCGCTCTGGCCTCGCCGGGCCGGGGCTGCTCCGCGGAGGCGCCCCCAGCACGGGCGTCGAGGCTGCCGGGCGCCAGAGAGTAGAAAGGAGGGCTGGGGCCGGGGCTGGGGGGCAGCCCGGAGTCGGGGCTGTCCAGCAAGCCCTCCTGGCTCTTCTCCTTGAGGCCCTCCTCCATGCCCTGCAGATGCAGGTGGCCCACCATGTCTGGGGGGCGCGGGCCGCGGGGCCCCGGCTCCGCGGGCTCCTCCACCGTGCTCCGCGGCCAGGGGACGGCAGCGGCGGCGCGACCTGCGGGCGGCGCGAAGAGGCGGCGCCAGGCCCCACGCCCCGCGCCCGCCCCGGCGGTGCACGCCGCGCCCAGGACGGGCCGGCAGGCGGGCGCCGGGCTGCGCGCTCGGGCCGCCACGCCGGGCCTCCCGCCCGCTCGCCGCCGCTGGCCGCGCTCCAGCCCGCCCGCACCTCCCTGGCCCGCCGCCTTTTCTAGCGCCGCCACCTCCCCGCCCTGCCGTCGCCTCCCGGCCCACCCCGCCCCCGGCCCGCGCCGGAGGGCCCAGGCGGTTGGAAAAAAGTTTTTCTATGAGGTTCCACCCACCCCCAACAGACACCCCAGCGGCGGCGCCAAGTGGGGCTTGTGGGATCCCCGGGTAGGCGGCGACAGTAGCGCTGGGTATGGCTCGGGAGGCTCCCGCAGCCTTCCTCCAGCCTGAATAAAGCAGCTTTAGAAACGTCTCTAAATTTTAGGGGAGCTGAGGGGGAAACCAGGTTTCGAGACCCGACCCTTGCTCCCCTCTTTCCACCCACCCCTTGGTTATGCTCTAAAGCACCGGGTCCACCCCAGATTCTTCCCTGCAGTCGCCGCATAGCCAAGGCTAACTAAGATGATGGGCCTTTGGGCAGGAAGCCAGTCACCGTGCTTTTGGGGTGGAAAACATTGGGGGGAAACTCCGGAATGACGGACTGTGAGGACGGGTCCTCTGTGCACCTGGCTCAGAGCCCGTGAGCAAAAGTCTTGCCCCTCTGTCCCCTCCTTTCCTTCCTCCAGAGAGAAGGGCACTTGCTTCCCACTTTCTCATCAGGTGACTGACAGCAAGTCCGTGCAGTCCCAGCTCTGGTCTCCCCACCCCCAGGGGTCCAGCCTTGCTTTCTCAAAGAGGGAGTGGAAGGTGCCAGCAGGTTGCTTGGAAAGAAGACAATATGGGAGGAGCTAAGAGGGCCAAGGTGGCGTGGAAGGGGCTGGTGAAGGCACCTCTGGTTCAGGTTGACCCGCTGTCTGCCCAGAGGCGAGGGCCCCAGAAGGGAGGTTGGGAAGGCAGTATCAGGGCGTGTTCACCAGACATCCCCAAACTGGGGCCACACCTCGAAGCGTGTCCACTCAGTCCACCACAGGGAAAGAAGTGCTAGGAATTCAAGGAGGGAAATTCACAGTGCACTGCAACCAAGTGTGACCGGAAGGACAGTCTAGGATGGAGTGTTCAGGGAAGGCCTCTCAGAGGAGGTGCTGTTTTAGGACCTGAAGGGTGAGACAGAACAGACGAGCAACGAGCCAGGGAAAGAATTCGCATATCCATCGAGGAAGCTCAACAAACTCCAAGTAGGATCCGTGTAAAGAGATCCTCAGGCAGAAACACCGTAAGGAAAACACTGAAAATCAAAGAGAAGGAGACAATCTTGAAGGGGGCAAGAGAAAAACAATTTATCACTTACAAAGGCACCACAATGAGATAAAAGCTGACTTCTCAGGGGAACCATGGAGGCGAGAAGGCAGAGGGAAAACATATTCAAGGCGCTCAAAGAAACAAAACTGGCACTCAAGGATTCTGCATCCAGCAAAGCTACCCCTCAAAAATGAAGGCAAAATAAAGACTTTCCCAGACAAACAAAAGCAGAGCACTTATTACTAGCAGACCTGCCATATAAGAAATACTAACAGAAGTTCTTCAGGCTGCAAGTAAGTGGTCCCAGATGGAAATCTAGATCCACACAAACAGAAAAAGAGCACCAGTAAAGGTTACTGTATAACTACGAAAGAAAATATAAATGCATATTTTTCTCTCTTCTCATAACTGATTTAAAAAGTAATTATATGGGAGTGGAATCTAGTTAGTCCCCTGGAGGAACTAGTGAACAACCAGGAACAACTAGTAAATAATCTGGAACAACTGCTGGAGGACAACCGTGACTGTCCACACATCGTACACCAACCTGGATTGGGAGAAATGCCTGAGATTGCAGCATAAAATCTGTAAGTAAAAACTGTGGAATGGTGCTGGGAGCCCCTCCCCCTACAGCAGGCTGAGCTGCAAAATCTTGCTGTGGTAGAAACTAGCAGCACTCTCTGAGCAAGCGAATATAGCTCAGCCCAGCTCCAACTGGGGTTTTAATTAACAAATGTTGACTGCTGAATACAAGCTACAACCCCCCCCCCCCCAGCAAGCAGACAGAGGCTTCTGGCGATACTGACCTTAAAGAGTGGGAGGACTCCTCTGTCCAGGAGGGGGAGCCCAGAGGACCAGGTGTTACCTCTGGCCACCAAGTGCAACTGGGGTTCCGTGGACTGGCCCTGAAAGGGGGCTTTCTGTGCCTTTTTCTCTCCCTCAACCTGGGCAGCTCAGTGGAGAAAGCCTCAGCCATTTTCAGTTCACAGCACTCTGACCCAGACAGGGGTGGTGATAGTCGAGTCAGAGACACAAAAGGAGCTATTCAAATGCAGATGATAACTCCCCTAAAAGGAACAGGTGGGGCCCAGCTCTACTACCCACCTTCCCTTCAGTACCAGAACCCAGACCCTGGGGGAAAACAACCAAAACTGAAACTAATAGGGCCATACTTCCTTACACCAGTCGGGAGTGACAGGCTGACCAGGCACCACTTGCTGGGCAGGTTAGGGAAAGCACAGCAGCTTGAGGCCTCACAGGAAACACTATCAATCTCCAAGACACACACGCAGGGAGCCTTGAAACTGAATATAACCCCACTCTGATATCTGAACCCGTTCTGGCCTGGGAAAATCTAATTGGGGTAACCACGGAAACCAGATGCCTAGACAATGGAAAACTACAATCTACACTGGGAAAAATGAAGATATGGACTAATCAAAGGAACAAACTTACACCTCAATCAAGATACAGTTGAGATGTGGTTTCACTTTAATGAAAATCTGTTAAAGACTTTCAAATAAATATGTTAAATAAAAAACCAAATCAAAGAGTTCAGGTAAGATATGGCAAAAGAGATGAAGGCTATACAGAAAACACTGGGCGAACATAAGGTAGAAATTGAAAGTGTGAAAAAACAACTGGCAGAATCTATGGAAATGAAAGGCACAACACAAGAGATGAAAACATAATAGAGACATATAACAGCACACCTCAAGAGGCAGAAGAAAACACTCAGGAATTGGAGAACAAGACACCTGAAATCCTACACACAAAAGAACAGATAGGGAAAAGAATGGAAAAATACGAGTAGGGTCTTAAGGAACCGAATGACAACATGAAGTGCATGAATGTGTGTGTCATGGGTGTCATAGAAGGAGAAGACAAGGGAAAAGGGGCAGAAGCAATAATAGAGGAAATAATCAAGGAAAATTTCCCATCTGTTATGAAATACATAAAATTACAGATCTAAGAAGCATGGCTTACCCCAAAGAGAATGGATCTGAATAGATCTACAAGACACTTAATAGTCAGATTATCAAATGTCAAAGACAAAGAGAGAATCCTGAAAGCAGCAAGAGAAAAGCAATCCATCACATACAAAGGAAGCTTGATAAGACTATAAGCAGATTTCTCAGTAGAAACCATGGAGGCCAGAAGGAAGTGGTGTGATATATTTAAGATATTGAAAGAGAAAAACCGCCAACCAAGAATCCTATATCCAGTAAAACTGTCCTTCAAATATGAGGGAGAGTTTAAAATATTCTCTGACAAACAGACAATGAGAGAATTTGTTAACAAGATACCCAGCTCTACAGGAAATACTAAAGGGAGCACTACAGACAGATAGGAAAAGACAGGAGTGAGAAGTTCGGAACACAGTTCTGGGTGATGGTAGCACAGGAATGTTAAGTACACTGAACAAAGATGACTGTGAGTATGGTTGAAAGAGGAAGGTTAGGAGCATGTGGGACACCAGAAGGAAAGAGGAAAGACAAAGACTGGGACTGTATAACTCAGTGAAACCTAAAGTGCTCAACAACTGTGATAAAATGTACAAATATGTTTTTACATGAGGGAGAACAAATGAATGTCAGCCTTGCAAGGTGTTAAAAATAGGGTAGTATTGGGGGAAAAATACAATCAATGCAAACTAGAAACTATAGTTAACAGAAACATTGTATTATGCTTCCTTTAATGTAACAAAGGCAATATACCAAAGCTAAATGCCTATAAGATGGGGACATAAGGGAGGGATATGGGTCTTTTGGCATTGGTGATGTTTTCTGACTCTTTTATTCTACTTCAGTTTAAGTCTATCTTTCCTTTTGTCGCTTTTTAGCTGTCATGTTTTTTTTCCTTTCTTTTTCTTTTTCTTTGTCTCTCTACCTTCTTTGAATCTTCCTCCTTCTTTGTGGAAGAAATGAAGATGTCCTTATACAGACAGTAGCAATGGTGGAGAACTCATAAATACGTGACTATACAGGGAACCACTGATTGTTTACTTAGGACATAAAGTATGGTAGGTGAACAAAACTGTCTTAAAAAAAATGGGTTGATGAAGAAACCTTGAGGGCACTATACTGAGTGAAATAAGTTCAGACACATAAGGACTAATATTGTAGGGTCTCACTGATATGAATTAATTATAATATGTAAACTCATAGACATGAAATATAAGTCACCAGGATAGAGAACGAGGCTAAAGAATGGGGAGTGGTTGCTTATTATAAGCAGAATGTTCAACTAGGGTGAACTTAAACATTTGGGAATGGACAGAGGGGATGGTAGCACATTATGAGAATAACGAACAGTGCTGAAAGGTGTGTGAAGGTGGTGGAAAGGGGAAGCTCAGAGTCACGTATGTCACCAGAAGGAAAGCTGGAGGTTGAAAAGTGGGAATGTATAAAACAGGGAATCTTGTGGTGGACAATGTCCTTGATTAACTGTACAAACAGAAGAAATCTCTTTCATGAACTAGAATAAATATATGACACTATAATTAGAAGTTAATAATACAGGGGCATATAGGGAAAAAATATACCTATTGCAAACTACGTACTACAGTTAGTAGTATTCTAACATTCTTTCATCAACAGTAACAAATGTACTATACCAAAACTATGAGTCAATAATGGAAGGGGGTGTTTAGAGGTATGGGAGGAGTTGAGTTTTCTTTTTTTGTCTTTATCTCTTTTCTAGAGTAATTAAAATGTTTTAAAAAGTGAAAAAAAAATTAATTGTAGTGATGGATGCACAGCTGTATGATGGTACCATGTGCAACTGATTGTACACGTTAGATCTTTGGATAATTGTATGGTATGTGAACAATCTCAACAAATAATTACTTAAAAAAAGTAATTATATGAAATAATTTGTAGATAATATAATGTTGGTCTATAAGACAGATATGTAATACATGTATAATACATACATGGTATTTGCCAATAATAGCACACGGGGGGGGCAAAGCTATACTGGGCTAAGGAAATGAGTACAGATTAGTAAAGTAATAATTACAACTTGTAGCTGGGTTTGTACAGTAGATGCAACATGTATAACAATAAAGCACAAGAAGGGGGAAAAAGAATAGAACCTATCTCTGAGTAATGTTTCCATGTATCCCTGCAACTGAGATGGTATAAATCTAAAGCTGATTCTGACAAGTGATGATATAGATGGTTAACCCTATAACAATACTAAAAAAAATAACTGAAAAACAGAGGGACAAAGAATTGGCATCCCAGGTAGAGGGCACCGCAGGGGCAAGGGCACAGCAGCTGAACAGTGTGGTACATTCTAGAAACTGACAGAAGGGTGGGGAAGCTTCAGGACAGCCAAGGGAGAGGACAGGGTGGAAGAAATGGCCCATTGTCTGAAGAATTTACAATCTACTGCCCTATCAACCGGGAAGGAACATTGGACGGCAGGCTGCTGCCCAAGCAGAATTACAGAGGTTTGACTATCTGGAACATACTGCAGGAAGAACAGAACAATTCTTAGGCAAGCCAGGCCTCCTTCAGCCCTGGGGCCGCCTGACCCGGTGTGGGTGGGGGAACTGTGCTTCTCTCCCACAACAGAAGTAGGAGTCGCTCCTTCTACAACGTGAATAAGCAGAGATTCACCTTCTCCCCAAACGCCCACCCACCCAGGCCAACGGGAGAGAGTTTGCTTCAGCTGAATCCACAGCGTGGCTGCCCTGGAGAAAAGTCTCTGGCCAGCATGGATGACTTCTTATCACAGGGAAAGAAGTAAGGACCCCAGGCAGCAGCATCCACCCGGCGCAGGGCAAGAATTAGCAGGGAGACATGGGACAGGGTGGTGCAAGGGTGGCGGGGTGGGAGGGAATCCCGTCATTTTTTAAAATTTTAATATTCTGTTCGTTTTTGTTTTTTGCATTAATTTTGATTTTTAAAATATTGCCATGAAATACCATTTGTCGTGATTTCTGTAATTTGAGCGCCTCCTTCCGTTTCGTGCCTGAGGCAAGTGCCGCGCCTGCCTCACTGCAGTCTTGGCCCAGAGGCTGCCCCTGTGCCAGGCACGCCCGCTGCCGAGCCCGCTCGCCGGGAGCGCCTTCGTGGCTATGCCTGCCTGAGTTCTGGACACAAAGAAGTTTCCGGTGCCTACAAACAACTTCCCCCGAAAAGGACCACATCATGTAATACTGGAGATGTGTCTACACCAGTCAGCAGGGAAAATGCAACCACGCTACAAATGTCAAACACCCTGCAGTGGCCCACACAGACGACCCCAGTGCCCCTGACCTCTGACCCGTTCCCATCCACTGCCTCAGGCCCATCCACTGAAAGCCAGTACTGTGCACGCCTCCATTTCTCAGTGCCAGATGGTCTGCAAACGTCAACGAGGGGAAGAAAGGCCGAAATTTCCATAAAGCAGCTTGAGTCAGGGGCCCCAGGCTCTCCTGGCCAACCTCTGGAGGAGAGGGGGCTTGAACCTCTGATGTGTGAAGCCAGAAGAGCCGGAGGTGGGAAGGGTTTTTGCACCCCACCTCTCGGCACCTGCTCCGGGCCAGGTGCTACAGGCTGAGGAAGGGGCAGGGCCGCAGGTGCTGGGTTTGTGGGGGGCCTTATGTTGTGCCAAGGGGTTTAGACTCTGCCAGGTGATGGGAATCCACAGAGGTTTTTTAACAAATTTTAGGGACGATGTGATCCAAACTGTTTCCAAAAGTTGGATTAAAGAGAATTCAAAGACAGGCAGAAATTGGGGAGAGAAAGTAGATGTTTCATAGGAAAGGGGCACTGGGAGCCCTGATGAGGGGTCCTGAAGGGACATCCTGTGCTGCGGAGCAGGGGCGGAGGGGAGGCTCCTGTGCCACACCTCAGGGATGGCAACGTCCTCCATGAGCTTGGGAAGTCACCACAAAAGTGCACATGGTGGAGAAGAAAGCAAGATGACTGGTAGTGACCCCGAGCCCCTGGGGGCTGGGCCAGCACCCTGGCATCAGAGGGATTTCCCCAGGCTGCTTTGGGAAGGGGAAGCTCAACAACGCACAGAGAGAAAGGACAGAGCAGTCAGGGAAAGGGCATAGAGGAAAAAAAAAAGGCTTTTTCATTGAGAGCCATTAGCCACTTGTTCCAACCAGCCCTGAAGTAACATATGCCAGCAGAGAGTGCCTTCCGGGGCAGCTGTGCAAAGGCCTCTGCACGCGCATCACACAACACATGGCACTTGAACCCCACACACGATCCTGACACCTAAGACTAATGTATATTATTTTTCTTATTTCCATTTTTCAAAAACAAGATCAAGCATGTAGGCTCAGAGAGGTTAAGTGACTTGCCCGGGGTCACACAGCTAGTAAGTGGAAAGCCAGCCTGGAGACTGCTAGGATGGGTGTAGGGAAGGCTCCTGACAGGTCCTCCGTATAATGAAATATCTGAGGCAGGAGGACCAAGGTCCCAGGCCTGCTGAAGGGGCATCTCTGTGGCTGCAGAGAACCTTCTGAAGCAAACAGGAAGGATGCCGAAGACCCCAAAGGCCCAGGCTGCGCTGAAGACAGATCCTGCTCCTGTGACATGGTGACTGGTCAGAGACCACCCCTGCTGTTTCCAACTGGACTTGAAGCTCCCAGAGGTGGGGCTTGTCCTACGTGCTCAGCAAGTTCACTCATTGTACTTACTCAACACACCCAGGAGGGGCCTGGGAGGCACCGGCAGCCTGGTCTATTTAATCAGATTTGCATCCCTCCCCACAGCTCCTCAACAGCTGACATAACAATACGGAAAGGCTGGCAGACTGTGGAGGGTGGTGAGGACATGGAGGCACAGAGAGAGTAAGTGTTTTGCCTAAGTCACACAGCACAGGACTGTAAGCCCTCAGGTGGGCCTATTTTTGGTTTTCATGGATGGGCATCTCTGGAAAGAGGCACTGGGGCTACCCATGGGCCAGAGCCAAAAACCTACAGAAAAGCACCTCTGCTTCCCACAGGTACATCTGGGCAGCCAGGTCAGTGCTGCCTGCTCTCGTTGCAGAAGCTGCATGTGGGGTCTCTTCCAACCAACTGCAGATGGGGAGGCTTTATAGGCAGCAGAGGGCTGCAACCCTGTGTAGGGCAATGGGACCCACGGAGTGCACAGGAGCCACTCCTGAAAGCTTGGCCCCCGAGCTTTGCAGGCCCCACCACACCTCCTTGGATAATGGAGTATGTGTATATTTATAACCTCAGACGCTGGGTGGCAAACAGGAGACAGGGTGAACCGGAAGCAAAATCGTTATCCTTTAAATGACGAGTCCATGGGTATTGTCTATATTTAGGGAATCCGGGAACAAAAAAATAAGCAAACATTATTTGGAGTTTGGAAGAAGCCACTGGAAGACTTTAAAGGGGAATGAGTTAAAAGAGGTGGAGAGAGGAGAGGCAAGAGACTGTGGCTTTTTACCCTAAACTCTGCCATTGCCCCTGGTTTGTTCATAAGGGCGTGTGCTAACAAGCAGTCGCCCTAAATGAGAGGCCCAGGCCGAGCTGTGACCTTGGGGCAGGTGTGTCCCGACAACCGGCCCTGCCCCAGGGACTCGCATTTTCCCTGCTGGCCTTGTCCCAGGGCCTTCCCTGCCCACAGCAGCTCTTCAGCAGCGTCCCCGGAGCCTTCCACTCGACTCTGCGGGGCTCCGTCTGTTGGGGGGTCAGGGCCTGCTCTCCTGGCTCCCCCTCCTGCCCCCAGAGGGCCCCGGCCGGCTGTCCACGCACGCCCCAGCGCTCCATTCCCTGCCCTGAGAAGAAAGGGAAGAGGAGCAAAGTGGATCTCAAGTGCACTTTGACCTGGGTCTTGAACAGCCTTGGGATTCCCAGTGCTTTAGGCAAAATGATGAAAACCCTCCACGGTAAGGTCTGCTGGGCGGACTTCCGGGCTGCTCCTGCGCCCTCTCCCTCCAGAACAGGGCTGGGGGTGGCACCTCACAGCCCCAGGCAGAGGCGCCCATGGCTGCAAGGTTCTCTCGGGCTGCAAACCTCAGGGTTTAAGGAGCTTTCAGCTGAAAAGGCCTTTTCCGCCAGCTTCTTGCAAGCTTGAGTAAACAACAACAAAAAGCCTATTTATGTCCTTGGAGCACTTAATTAAGCCAGGGCGGGGATGAAACCAGCGCCCTTAGCTTCGGCAAGAGGCCACCGCAGGCCAGGCGGGCCTGGCCAGCTATGTCCTGCGGGAAAGCTGAGCCCTCCACATTTTTATTTTGCAAAGTTGAAAGAATAATATAATGAAAACCCAAATCCCCTTCACCTCGATATATCATTTAACATAGTGACATGTTTGCCCCCCTCAATCTCTCTCCTGTGTGTGTGTGATATATATATATGTGTGTGTGTATGGTTTTTTTTTGGTAGTCTTTGTGTTTTGCTGAACAGTCTCTTGCCTCTCCTCTCTCCACCTCTTTTAATTCATTCCCCTTTAAAGTCTTCCAGTGGCAAGCATGATGACCCCAAACTTCCAATGCTTGAGCAGCATCTTCTGAGAACAAAGATGGTTTCCAATATGCCCATAACACCACAAGCACATGGAGAGAACTTAACGTTGATATTACATGATCGACATTGCACATCCAAATGTTCCCAGTTATCCTGGTAAGTTCCTTTAAAGCTGTTTTCTTTTCCAATCTGGGACCAATCACATATTGCATTTAGTTGTCACTGTCAGGAGACAATTGTCCGTGGGTCTTTCACTTTCCGTACATCTTGCAAGCACAGGCACTGGCTGCCCTCTGTTCCGGATGAACTTTCAAAAGATACCTGTATGGAAAACAGCCTTAAAAGGTAGAGAGCGCATCTCCCTCCAAAGCAGGCCCGGTGCTACGGTGCTCCCTGCCTGGTATGCTACAGATAAAGGCCCCTCCGGGGACCTCTGCAGGCTGGTGCCCGTTGGAAGAGCTCAGGGCTCCTCTCCCGTAATGTGCCTCACAGCCTCCTCTTCCAGAGGCCCTGGCGGGAACTGGAGCTCAGGGAACCCACACGAGAAAATGATGAACTCGGGCTTCTGCTGCTGCTGTGAATGATAAAAGTCTCACGTCTCCCGCCAGCATCCAGGAAACTGCGCCAGGTTAGCTTCTCAGCCTACGAGTAGGGTCAAATCTCAGACCCTTCGTGTCTCCTTAGTTCCTTTCATCTAGAACGGTCCCCATGTCCTTTTGGCCTTTCTGGACATCGGTAGTTTTAAGAGTTCAGGCCGGTTGTTGTGTAGAAAGCCCCACAATGTGGATTTGTCTGACTGCTTCCTCATGACTCGATTTGGGATACACATCTTTGCGAGAATTTTACGTGGTGGGTGTTACGCTGTCCCCGCAGGGGGCCACGCAAGGTGAGTGGGTCTCCTCACTGTCATGCGAAGTCTGATCGCTTGGGGAGGTTGTGGCCACCAGATTTCTTTGTTGTGAAGAACTGAATTCCCTTATGAATTCATAAGCACTGTGAATACATTCTGAGAGCACTGGGATACGCCGTTGCCTGACAGGCCTTAATTAACCCCAACAAACCCTGGTTGATTCATCAGCAAAGGCACTGCCAGAGGCTGCGATTATTATGTTTTCCTCTTGTGACAGAGACCGCGTGGCCCACGTAATCTAAAATATTGATTATCTGTCCCATTAGAGAAACTCTGCTGACCTCCACCCTAGGGGTGTTGGGGGGCGAGGAGGAAGGTGAGGCAGTAATCTTCAGACCTTGCTGGTGGTTCTGTGAGCTACCTTCAGTACATGCTTCAATCAAGTCTGCTTTCTATACCACTTTCTTTATCTTTTTTTCCCCTAGCATTTTAGGGATTCATGGTTCTCTCCAACTGCACTTAAACATAGACAGACACTTTTAAGACTAACACAATAATGCTTTGAAATAGCTGGAAATGGGGCCCACACACAACCAACTAAAAGCTGTGGGAGCTGGCCCCCTTCAGGCCTCTTGGTTGGCAAAGCAAAGTATTTTGGAATCTTCCAAACATGGCACATCACCCAAACCAGTTACAAATTATTTTCTCTGGCTACAAACTGCAGTTTCTCATAAATGGGTGAGTGTGTCTGCCTGAATGCATAATGTCAAAATATCCCTTCTTATACGGCATCCATCTTATTTAGAGGGTTTTGGGGTGAAAAAGTTGTTGTATCAAAAACCCCAGTTCTCCCAAAAGTGATAAGGCTTTAAAGAGCTGCCACGGTAAAGGTCATTACTGAACAGTGTCCTCTGCCACATCTGGATGAGCAGGTGGGGAGAACAGGGGTGTAAGTTCAACAGAACACAAGACAAAGTCCGGCCCATAAGCACCTAGGGGCGGCCTGAGGAGCTGAGAGGCACCCAGGAGGGACAGCACGCCCCACCCCAGCCAAGTCTGACATGGAACCATTTCCCTACACTGGGGGAGGCTGCAGAGGGAGCACAGTTATCAGGGGCCCACTGTCCCCATCAAGAGCCCCCGGGTGAGCACAGAGCCACCTGCCCACCAGAGACTGGGCCAAACACACACCATTTCTGTCCATTCCTCAAGGAAGACCCAAGTCCAGGCAAAGATCCTGGGTGTGTACTTTTAGCTAAAAGTGACGATAATGGGCATGGGAGGAAGCAAACGGAAGGCTCCCGGGCTCCTGCCATGATGCCCGGGGTCTGCATACCAGACGAAAAGAGAGGGAGGACATGGGGGGGGGTGAGTGCCAAAAGGGCCAGTGACACTCTGGGAGCAAATTCCTGCACAGGCCTGAGATGCTGAGGGCAGGGCAGAGGAGCTCCTTGGGGTGGCTACGGTCAGTCATTCCGTCAATCAGCAATCATTGAGCACCTACTGTATTCCAGGCACTGTGGATACAGCCATGAACAAACCAAACTTTCTCCCATTGTTGTGGAATTTCCAGTCTGGGGGTGCGGGCTGGTGGTGGAAATAATCAGACAGAGACCCGAACAGTGGAAAGGGGCCAGCTCTGTTAAGAACCTGAGCGAGGGCATTCCTGGCAGAGGGAACTGAAGGTACGAGGACCTGAGGCCAGCTTAAACTCAAGGTGTTCTTTATAAAGAGAAAAATGTGGAGAGGCACAATGAATTGAGAAATGAGGTAGAGAGGTGGACAGAGAAATAGAGACAAGAAAAAAGGATATGGAAGGAAAAAGGTAGAAGAAACCAAGTGTTATAAACTGGAAGAAAAGGAGGAAAATTCATGGAGGAGGCTGGGGAAGAAAGCCGTTGCCTACAAAAGAGGAACTGATGCATCATGTGTACACAGGGCAGGACGGGAGATGGAGGCACCTGGGAAACAGGCCCAGGCTTCCCATGCCGCTGAATGGTTCTACTTGTCTCCGCGTGCATGGGCCTGGTGTTGTTGCTAGCTTTGTATGTGTATTGTTCTTATTTCCCCAGGGGGATTATAAACTTCTCAAAGATAGAGTCGGTGCCTTATACTGTTTTCTTTCTGCACAGCACTCCCCACAGTCCTTTGTACCTGAAGGGCTCATTCACTATTCTTTGGATGGATGGATGGATGGATGGATGGATGGATGAAGGGTGGGTGGACAGAAGGATGGATGAGTGGATGGATGGATGTATAATGGGCAGGTGGGTAGACGGACAGATGGATGGATGGATGGATGAGTCAATGGATGGATGGGTGGATGGATGGATTCTCAAACTGGAATGTTCTCTGAAATTATCCAGTTGTTTATATTTTACTCAGGTCGGAAAACTAATTTGCACACACACACATATGCCCATGTGGAGTACATAAAATTGAACATGCATGCTCCCTTATCTTAGAGAACATTATGGACACTCAGGTTTTGTTCAATCAAGGAATGACAAATTGGTATCCCTAATCTAAGAGGTTTAGTGAGAAGCAGGGATTACCTGCTACTTAGCAAAAAACAAACAAACAAACAAAAAAAACAGCTGATTGAGCTAGACACACCAATGCATAGATAAACCATAACAGGGGGGTGATACAAAAGAAAATAGGGGGTAGGAGAAGGAGTAGGAAAGTGTGGCAAGATTGCTAATGGTCGCCAGTCTTCAAGTTCTGCTCTTGCTCCAGGGGCACAGCTGTCCTGCATCTCCCAGCCCCCGTAGTGCAGCCACACGTGTGAGCTCTGGCCACGGGAACGTGGATGGGACCGACGTGCACCGCTCCTAGACCCGACCCACGGAAACCTTCCTTGTAGGCCTTCCCCATCCACAAGCAGGTAAAGGAGAGAAGAGCCACAAAACAGAGGCATTGAGGTCCCTGGCCGACTGGCCAACGGCTGAACAACAAGCCACTGAGATTTGGGGGTGGTTTGTTACAGCAGCAGGTGTTATTTACCCTGATCAACAGAGAAGAAAAATGAGAGAAGTAGAGACTCCTTCTTCACACAGAAAGCTCTAGAAGAAGGGGATCTCAATTAGTGGACTCTGGGATGCCAACTGCTAGGACAGTGGCCAGGGACATAAAATAATTCTTTGTGACGCCAGTCTGGAAGGAGGGGAGAGCGTCATTGAAGGGTAACGTACCCCAGAAAAAAGGCAGCTGAAGTCAAGCCAGCTGGCATGTGGTCAAACATTTCATAGCAACAGAGGAAGGGCAAAAAAGAAAGAGGTCTGATTAGAACGTCATCTTGAAAAATAAATATAAAATAATAAAAATTTTTTAAAAAAGGCTAACACCATCGTAATTTAACAAGGCTCGGTAACTCTTCCCTAATTCTTAGAATGACAAAGAATGTTTTACTTTTCACATTTTTTTCTCAACAAAATAGTCTAAAGGCATGACTGGACATCCTTTCTTCACATTTGGCTTTTTTGGCTCTAGGGTTCAGAGATGATCAGTTTTTGCAAAAAGTTCAAGGGTTTAACCACCGTTTCCACTGGCTTCTCTTAATCCCTTGAAATTCAAATCATTGTCTCTCATGAGTTCAGACCCAGGTCAGATTTACTCACTGATGGGTGGATTTGGGATTAGCTAGCGTTCCCTAAGAACTGCCAGATGCAAGATGGTCATTACCATCTTGACACCACGGAAGGATTCCCAGGTGTCTCTCTTCCTTTGTTCCCACAAGGACCTGCCACATGAGACCTCTGAGATTCCAGGTTGCCACCTCCTCCTCCAAGGATCTAAAGAAGTGGGATCTTCCAAGGGGCAAACCCTCTGTTGAATTTACAGCTTCAGCTTGACTTCAGGGCACTTTGCTGACACGAAGCCAGCTGGAGCAGCCGACCCTCCTTCTGGGAAGCCCCCAGCCTGCCGTCTTCTCTGATTCCCAGCCATCCACTACGTATCCTACTACTGTTTCTCTAGCCTACTCAGTTCGGTGATGTTCGTGGTGAAACTATCACAGTGGGTCGGAAGTTTTTCTCCAAATCCAAACAAAGAGAAGAAAAACAAGAGCAAAAGGGAAGAGGGTTGAAAAAAAAAAAAAGAAAAGAAACTTAGAGAAATACTGAATGCTCTGGTTAAGCAAACAGTTTCCTAGGGTTTCTTAACATATAAGGAAACCCGACAGCTGCAAAAATTATCCCAGCTACAGTAAATAACCCCCCTTCAGACTTACTTTCTTATATTCACAGGACTCTGCCAGGGCAGGCTCCTGCCATCCACGGGTGGCAAAGGGCCCAGCAAAGGCCCTGACAGGAAGTCGGCTGAACAGAATGCTGGACATCTGGAAGCTTCTTATCCTCGTTCACCTTGCCCGGGCTTGGGAGATGCCTCTCTTCCTGCAGTCCCTCCTCGTGCCTCTAATCGAAGAGGAAATGGAGGGCAAGGAAATACTCTTCTTGGAACCAATGGTGGATTCTTCTCACCGTTCAGGACTCAGCCCTGATGTCCCCTCTCAGAAAAGCCTTTCCTGACTGTCCTGTCTGGTCCCTTCCCTCCTGCCCAGCCACTCTGCATCCATCCCCTAGTTTGCAGCCTTCCCAGAAAGCACCAGCATCTGAAATGAGCTGGTTCACACTAGCAGGCAAGCTCCACGGGGAAGGGATTTGTCTGTCTCATTCACCAATGGGTCCTGAGCACCCAGAAGAGTGTTGGCCACTGTAGGTGCACAACAAATGTTTGTTGAATGAAATTGGATTTTTAAGTTAAAAGCATTTGAGAAGATATTTGGTGCAGGATCTATATTTTGTAATAGTATAACTCTACAGCCAGTTTGTTCAAACGCCACAATTGCATGGAGCTTTGAATAGGAAGTGAGATACGGTGGGTTGGTATAGGTTAGAGTGAAATAGTGACACATCCCAAAGTAAATTGGGCAGAGAATAAAAAATATATTTACAGCCCCCCTCCCCCCCCCAGAGCTGGGGGAAGGTGCAGAAGTGTTGGACTTCCTCACCTGGACTGGTGTTGATGTTGTCACTAACATTGGGACTGGCGGTTTAATGTGCTGGGCCCTCTATAGTGGACTTGCCCTTCTGGGGCTCCTTACTGCAAAGGAGAGGCTAAACTTGCATAGAATTGTGCCTAAGAGTCTCACCCTGAGTGCCTCTTTGTTGCTCAGATGTGGCCCTCTCTCTCTCTAACTGAGCCACCTTGACAGGTAAACTCACTGCGCTCCCCCCCTACGTG
>PVKY010002702.1:0-24419 GCA_004027775.1 Bradypus variegatus | reverse complement strand
TTTCCAAAGTTCCTCTTCTAAGTTTCCTCTTTCTAGCCTATAGCTGAGAAGTTCTTTGTTTCCTAAGAGCCAATAGCTGAGCGCCTAGTTGCAGTTTTTCGTGTGCTTCTGTACCCCTCCCTTTCACCCCCCATATAAACCCTGGATTTTCCCTCAATAAACGGAGACTTGATCAGAATCCTGTCTTGTCTCCATTCCTTTGCATCTCTTGCCTCATCCCATTCTCACTCCCCCTTTCAGGTCCAGGTTCGATTTTGCCCCGCCGGTCGGGGCAATAAAGTAGCTAGTGGTATCTTGCTTTAAAAATCCTAATATTTAGAGCCATTTTTACCCTTTGCATGCCACAAATGACACACACCTAAGGCCAGCTTAAAAGGAAAACAACATACTTATTAAATGAGATTAACATAACTGGATCCAGGTGTCCTGGTTTTCCATGAAAGACTTCTTTGAACCTGAAAAGCAATTGGCAAATTTAAAGTGCCCTTGGGGGGGGCTAATCAGAGTTTGGAAATGTTGGCCATTCAAGCTTACAAAGGGTCCGGAGAGTTCCGGAGTTGACTGTGGCTTTCAACCTTGCAGTTTGTCGCCTAAAATCCTGAAAATTTTTTTAAGACACACTGCACAGAGAGCTAGCAGACAAAGTCAGAGATTGACCCATGACGTGACGGACGAGTGACAAAACAAAGACACAGACAATAAAACACACTACAGAGACTACGTTTCCTGTGTTGAGCTCAACCCTGAAACTGAACCAGAGCCACCGGCCACCGTCGTGGTCTGAGGCTGGGTCTTGGATTTACGGCTGCGTCCAGCTCCACCAAAGACCCCTGAGGGGGCACCCCACCAGAACAGATTAGAGATCTCTTACCGTTGTGGTTCCATGTCCGAGGTGTGGTTCCACGTTCAGATGGCTCTTAGAACAAATTTTAGATTTTGAGACCCGACTATCCAACTCTCAGACAGGGCTGAGGAACGTCTCTCAGGCATGCTCCCTTGAGAGAGAGATGGCAGCCGGACCTTGTCTCGCCTGATAAGTTCCTGCAAAGGCCGAGGGAAATCTCGCTGGGGCCTCCAAATGTTACAGTGCCCGCGAGTCAAATTTGAGACAGCCAAAATGAAATTTTGGAGAGCCTTTATTAGCCAGCTGGCGACTGCCCACCGTAACTCCACACAGGGAGTTCAGTGAGCAGCCCCCTCCTGAGTTTGCTGAAAGCTTATATAGGCCAAAACCACATCCTGATCATGCAGTAAGCTCATAAACAGAAGCAGATAGCAACCTTTTGATTGGTTACCATTTTTAGTGACACACAATGTTTTTGATGATTACATGGCAACTACATACAAGGAAATTGGCATCAATATTTTTGGTACCATAGCAAGCTTTAGTAACAGAAGCAGAGCTGGCGGTTAGTGATTGGTTACTTAAGTAACATTGGCACAGAAGTTGGTACAAAACTTTCACAAAGAGTTTCGCTTGGGGGAGAGTTTCGCTTGGAGTTAGTACAACTATTGGGAAGGGGTCACGCTTGGCTATTGCATACAACCGCAGTTTCATTTTGTTTTCTTATGGCTTGCTGCCAGTTACTTAACAATTAGTTTCACAACGGTTAATGGGCAAAGATTGAAGGGAAGGGGGCCCACTTCAAGGACAACTACCTGCAAAGCCAGGTCAGGACACCCGGCACAGAAACAGGTGACGCGCACAACAGCCGCAGGCAGGAGGGAGCCCCGGCTGGTTTATTTACTCAGCAATCATTTATTGGGCACCCGCTGTGTGCCTGGCACTCCTGTAGGCACTGCAGGTTCAGTGGAGAACAAGGGAGGAAGAATCTCTGTCCTGCAGGGTGGGGGCGACGCAGGCGACAAGGAAACAAGTGGCCCACTCGTTCCCCCTATTTCAGACCCACAGGGCACGAGGAAGAAAGCAAAGAGGGAAGTGGCGGCAAAGCAGGGGCTGAACCAGACAGACCGGCCTCGGAGCTGGGTGAACGTTTGTTTTTAAAGTTGTGTTTTTCTTTCTTTAACGCTAGTTTGTTTCAAAACAATAAAGCTGTGGCGATGTTTCCCACAGGAAAGCGGCATGTGGCCCGGAACCCCCTCAGAGACCTCCCGCCGCTGCCCACACACGGGGACGCGCTCTCCAGGCCTCCCATGGCCCCTGACCCTCGTCGACCACTCTAAGTTAATCCCGCCAGTGGGTCGCGCAGTTGTCCCCACCAGGTCAGCACACGAGCGCGGGGGCGTCGTCCCACCAGGGTGAGCAGAGAAGGGCGACCGGGCGACTGAGCGAGCGAATCTGCGGCGTCAGGACTCGAACCCGGACCTGACATTCCGGAGGGCGGGGGCAGATGAGCCCGGAGCCCGCGCGCAGCCCTCTGGGAGTTGTAGGTCGGCGCCCTCCTGCGCAGGCGCAGACCCTGTCGGTGGTAGCTGGGCTTTTGCCCTTCTGTTGGCGGGTGAGCGCGGTCTGGGAAAGGGTGGATGCCAGGAGGTGAGGCCAAGTGGGGCGGGGGATCGGCGGGACTGCACCCCGAGCCCTGCTGCCTCAGCTGCAGCGCTCTGGGTGCGGGCGGGGCGAGCACGGAAGCGACCGGAAGTGCGTACGGCTCTCTGGGAGTTGTAGTCCGGTGCCCGCCCGCGCAGGTGCAGACCGGGTCGGTGGCGGCCGGGGCCTTTGTCCTGCCGTCGGCGGGTGAGTGGCGTCGGCCGGCTGGACCCCGGCTAGGGAAGCCGAGGCAGGCGCGGAGCCGGAGTCTGCCCTGGGGCCCCTGCTGAGGCGTGTACGCGACCTCCCGGATCTGGCCCGAGTTCCTTTCGCTGCTTTGGGCCCGGGGCGGGTCGCCGGGGGGAGGGGCCGAGTGGGCGGGGCGGGCTGAGGGGGTGGTGCAGGGTCCTCAGGCGGGGTCTGGCTTTGGGGGGAGGCGTCTGGGGCTCTCGGTCTCTGGAACACAGCCAGAAGGAGGGATGAGCCGGTCCGACCCTTCCGAGGCTGGAGCCAGCCTGACCTGCAAGGCCCTGCCTCGGTGGGACGTCCAGGGTTGGGGGTGTGCAGGCCGAGTCCCCACCAGGTCATCTCGGGTCCTGCATGTTCTCGAGGACGAAGAGGGGGAATGGGAGAGCAGATACCCAAGATTTTAATCCCTGCTGACTGGGGCCCAGGGGGCAGACTCCTTTTATTGAGTGCCCCCTTCATGTCAAGCACCATTCAGGCCCTTTTATTAATTTAGCAAACATGCATTTAGCATGGTTTGGGTGCCAGACCCCCATCCTTGGCCCTGGGCCCTCAGGGGAGACGTCCCACACCACCTCTGCCTGCAGGAGCCCACAAGGGAGTCTAGAAGGAAGACAGGGAATCCATAAATACATAATAGAAGAAGATAAATCCCGATCCTGGAAACTGCAGTGAATGCAGTAGGGCAGGAGGGGAGTGGGGTGGAACGGGGACTCAGGCAGTGTCATCAGGGAAAGGTACAGAGAGACGCAAGGGAGATGCAGCCCCACTTTTAGCCTGAGAGTTTCATTTTGAGTAATCGGCCAGGAGGATGAGCTTGTAAACCACTGGCAACAGAGCCTTGCATGTAGTAGGTGCTAAATAGATGCTCACTGAAGAGGAGGCTTCCCTCTCAACAGTCACCACCATCGCGGTGATGGTGCCAGGTTCTGTTGTCAGCTGTTTATGCGCCTCTGTCCACGTAATCTCCATGGCAGCCCCACAGGCCACGAACTGTTGTGACCACCTCGTTTACAGAAGAGGGAAACTGAGGCACACCAGGCAGCAGCTGGGGACCCCAGGGGCATCTGGCTTACTGTCATAACAACAGGAACTGTCATCATACTGGAAGTTGGGGGTGCCCCTCGGCCACCCTGGGCCTTAGTTTCCCCCTCTGTGGAATGGGGTAGGAGAAGCGAGGTCACCTATGAGTAGCACCGGGCACCAGCAGGTATTCAGAGAAGGCCAGGCCAAGGTTTCACTGCTGTTCGTTCTGGCCTGGCTTGCTGTTCGTTTCTCCCCTGTACCTAGGGGTTCCAGGACACCGACAGGGACTGGCCCAGCCTCTCAAGTCCCCTCTTCTTCCAGAGCTGCCTGCAGAGGTGCTGGGCATTCTGAGGAGAGGCCAGAGGAGAGGGAATGACCACTGGGCTTGCTGCTGGGGCCCTGGTGAGTACACCTCGGCCCTCAGCTCTGCAGGCCCTGTCCTGGGGTCCCTGCCTTTGCCCTTGCCGTGCCCCCTGCCAGGAGCGTGCTTAGGCCAACTCCTTGTCCGTCTCCAGATCTGAAACATCACCTCCTCCGTGAGGCCCTCCCAGATTCCCCTGACCTGCCCTGGGCTGCCCTGGCAGAGATCCCACTGACAATGGGCTTTCTCAGCATAGAGTTCCAGCTTACACCCCAAGCTCACCCTGTTCATCTGATCACCTGACAGACACGAGGGCTCTGGGGACGCAGGAGAAGGTAGGGGGGTATGGAAATCCCTGTGGGGCTCAAGGTCCATGCGGGGTGACAGAGGATGGAGCATATGAGGACAAGCCAAGGCCTGGAAGGGGTGGGCTGGGGGCCGGCACGACCAGACCAGGACTTTGGGGGAGCCCTCCCAGAGGAAGTGACTTGCAGGCGGGGAGGGAGCTGGGCAAGCCCGTGAGGACTGTCCCAGGCAGTGGGAGGTGCACACGCAGAGCTCCTGGGGTGGCCCTGGGCCGGCACCCCCGGGAACAACAAACCCCCATGTGCGGCAGGAGGGGTGAGGACGAGGTCACCAGGGCCAGGCCCAGGCTCGGGAAGTCCCAGCCCCCTGGGGCTCCCTGTGCCCCTCCAGCCACTGCCACCCTCACTTGATGCCTGGTCTCACTGAGGACACTTGTGTGGGACATTTCAGGAGCAGCTGACCTTCGAGGATGTGGTTGTGGACTTCACGTGGGAGGACTGGGGGCAACTGGATCCTGCCCAGAGGGACCTGCACCATGATGTGACGCTGGAGACCCTGCGGCTCCTGGTCTCCCTGGGTAAGGCCGTGATGTGTCCCTGGTGACCTGCCCCCCCATGCAGACGGACCCTCTTGGGGTGGAGACTGGGTCAGGGTTCGGCCCCAGAAGCTCCTCCCTGGGCTGTGTCTTGGGCTTCAGGCACCAGAGTTCCCTGGAGCTTTGGAGCGTCATTGAGAAAGTTTTGGTAATTTTGGCCCCGGTGCAAAATTTTGATCATTTTATTAGAGTAGGACATAGCAGTTGCGATGTTTGGGTTGCAAGTGAGGGATCCCAGGTAAAAATGCCAGAAGCAGAAAAACATGGGGGTTGGAGAACACCCTGGGTCCCCAACTGCAGAAATCCAGGTGGAGCCTGTTCTCCGCAGCCGCTCACCCAGCGCCTTCTGCTGCTCCCTGTTGGGCGTACCCTAACACCATCTGTGCCTTGGTTTCCCCATTTGTGCATGATAGCTTGTGCTCGCAGCTGCCTCACTGGGAGCTGGGAGGACTGCACAAGATGAGCCTCATAGAAGGCATGGCCCTGTGCCCATGGTGCAGGTGTGCTTGGGAAGTCCCTGAAGGGGTCGGCCTGCCCCTCTGTGGCCCCTCAGGTCTGGCACATTCCAAAGTCCTGCCCATCCCCGGAGGGTCCCTGCAGGCTCAGCTCACTGCTCCGTGGCCCCATCCTCCTCCGCCATGTAAGGCACCCTGCTGTTCTCTCTGCAGAAATGTGGAAGGAGCAGGGGCGGCTGTGGACAAGCCCAGAACCTGGCCCCTGCTGGGTGCAGAGCCACAGAGGAGGGGGGAGGCCTGTCAGGGTTGGTGCCACCAGAGGAAGGGATGGAGGGGGCGCTGTGGGAAGAGGGGGTGCAGAGGTGGGGGGCAGGAAGGGTGGGCAGAGGGAACAGCATGTACAGAAGTGCGAAGGCTGGAGGGAGCAGGACGGTCCTGCCCAGTGTGGCTGGAGCTCTCCGGGGGTCATGGGGAGTGTGGTGCTCGGGGTTCCTCCACATGGGCGCAAAGGGCCCCGTTGATGGGTGGTGCTCCTGGTGGACAGGGCTCTGTAGGGGGTGGGGCACTGGGCAGCCCACTGGGCTGTTCCCTCTGGCATCAGGCCAAAGCCTAAGGAGAGGCCCTGACACCATGGCCAGGGCCCAAGAGGGACAACTGCTGTCTGTGGGGGGGGGAAGCCACCTGTAGAGCAGGGAGGGGGCATCCCTGAGGAACATGGTAGTCCCTGCAGCCACTCAGGCATTGAAACAGGGTCCTGCCAGCCTCGAAGGGCAGCCAACCCTGACCTGATATATCAGCTCCCTATGGCCATGTCACAAGTACCACAAATTTAGAGGGTTGAAACCCCACCAGTCCACACTCGTGGTTCTGAAGGGCACAAGTCCGAGGGGCTCGCTGGACCAAGGGGGTCAGCAGGGCTGGGTCCTTCTGGCTGCTCTGGGGCAGGATCTGCTTCCTGGCCCTTCTCAGCAGGTGGATGCCACCCATTCTCCTTGGCTCAGGGCCTGCGGTGGCCGGGGAAGCCCTTCTCAACCCATCACTCTGCCCTGGTTCCACTGTGCCCTTTGTCCCCATTGAGGACCCTTGTGACTGCGCTGGGCCACCTGGAGAGCCCGGCCACACCCCTGCCTAATGTCAGATGACTGGGGCCTCCACCCCCTCTGCTCCCCGAATCTCCTGTTGTGTCAGGTGACACAATCACAGGTTCTGGGGTTAGAACGTGGACATCTTTCGGGGGCTGTTGTTCTGTCCACCACACCTGACTTTACCTTTTATTTTTTTTTTTACATTCATTTTTATTGAGAGATATTCACATACCATGCAGTCATACAAAGTGCACATTCAGTTGTTCACAGTACCATTATATAGTTGCGTGTTCATTCCCCAAATTAATTTTTGAACATTTTCATTACCACACACACAAAAATCATCAGAATAAAAATTAAAGTGAAAAAGAACAATTAAAGTAAAAAAGAACCCTGGGTGCTTTTTTTTTTTTTTTGCCCCCATTTTTCTACTCATCCTTCCATACACTGGACAAAGGGGAGTGTGGTCCATATGGCTTGCCCAATCCCTTTGTCACCCCTCATAAGCTACATTTTTATACAATCATCTTCAAGCTTCATGGCTTCTGGGTTGTAGTTTGATAGTTTCAGGTATTTACTGCTAGTTACTCCAATTCACTAGAACCTAAAAAGGATTTGTCTATATTGTGCGTAAGAGTGCCCACCAGAGTGACCTGTAGGCTTGTTTTGGAATCTCTCTGCCACTGAAGCTTATTTCATTTCCTTTCACATCCCCCTTTTGGTCAAAAAGATGCAGAACATTTTCATAACCCCCGCAAGAAACTGTACCCACTTGCAATTTACCTTTTATTTTTAACTTTTCATTGGAGTCTAACATATCCAGTGACTGCATGCACCTTTGGGCCAATCTGTACCCAGGCCCCAAAGGCCCCCCCTGCCAGGAAGAAGGAGGGGAATGCATTCATTCATTCACTGATTCATTTGTTCGTGTGGTCATACCTGTTACTGAACTTATGCTGTGGACATACAGGGGTGACTGGGGGTACCAGAAATAGAACAAACCAGATCAAAATAATTGACCATCCTCCTGCTGATGGACACGTGGCCTTTTGTGTCTGGGGAAGCTGATGAGCTTCTTTCCACCTAGGATACTATGGTAGAACAGTGAGATGCCTCCACGAAGAAACAGGGTCTCCACCCAGAGGGCTGGGCTGGGTGGTCCATCACCCCCTGGCACAGTGAAGGCTGCTCCAGTCAGGGGCAAGCTGCCGCTCTGCCCCTTCCACACCTGGCACATCTGTCACTTCCCTGGAATGCCGTCTTCCGGGCCGCCTTTCCCACCTGTTACCCATCCCCCCATTGTGAGTGCCACCTGTACCTCTTCTACCCACTCCCCTCCTTAACCTCTGTGCTTCCCTCCCTCTTCTCTTCCTTCCCAGTTTGCAAAACCAGATTTCAAAGTGGTCAAATCCAAGCCACTTGTGCCTTGATCATCCATTTTATTCTTCTGTTCCCCATTGCTCCACTGCAAAGCTCTTTCTGTCCCCAGCACAGGGACTAAGGAACATTTCCACTTTTTTTTTTCTTTAAGGCTTGGACATTAGACCTGAAAACAAGCTGTCAGTTCTGAGGCGAGGCAATGTCTGATAGAACACCTCCTGTGGGAGTGGGACGGCCTGTGGATCTCCAGGGGTGAAGACGCCAGGGGCCACGGGGACTGGAGTCGCGACAGTGCAGACAGCCAAGTGGCGCAGGCGACCTGCACTCAGGAGCAGCAGCAGGGGAACAGGTTTGGGGAAAACTGGGGTCTGAGCCCCCATCTCCCAACTCACCCGATGACTCCTGAAAGCCGAGGCCTCTGTGTGTGGTGGACACACAGAAAGAGACAGAGACCAGGCTTGAACGTAAGTGTACAACAAAAAACCCATGGGGACAGGAAGCCTTACAAATGTCAGGAATGCGGAAAGGCCTTTGGTCATAGCTCAGCACTCATTGAACACCACCGAACACACACGGGAGAGAGACCGTATGAGTGTCTCGAGTGTGGGAAAGGCTTCCGAAACAGCTCAGCACTTACCAAACACCAGCGAATCCACACCGGGGAGAAGCCCTATAAGTGCAATCAGTGTGGGAGGCCCTTCAACCAGATCGCCCCACTGATCCAGCACCAGAGGACACACACAGGCGAGAAGCCCTATGAGTGCGGCGAGTGTGGGAAATCCTTCAGTTTTCGGTCCTCCTTCAGCCAGCACGAGCGTACGCACACAGGCGAGAAGCCCTACGAGTGCAGCCAGTGCAGGAAGGCCTTCCGGCAGAGCATCCACCTCACCCAGCACCTGCGAGTCCACACCGGGGAGAAGCCCTATCAGTGTGGAGAGTGTGGCAAGGCCTTCAGCCACAGCTCGTCCTTGACCAAACACCAGCGAATCCACACCGGGGAGAAGCCCTATGAGTGCCATGCATGCGGGAAGGCCTTCACCCAGATCACGCCACTGATTCAGCACCAACGGACCCACACAGGAGAGAAGCCATATGAGTGCAATGAGTGTGGGAAGGCCTTCAGCCACAGCACCTTGCTGACCGAACATTGCAGGATCCACACTGGCGAGAAGCCCTATGGCTGCAACGAGTGTGGGAAAACATTCAGTCACAGCTCTTCGCTCAGCCAGCATGAGCGGACACACACGGGCGAGAAGCCCTATGAGTGCAGCCAGTGTGGGAAGGCCTTCCGGCAGAGCACACACCTCACCCAGCACCAGAGGATCCACACCGGGGAGAAGCCCTACGAGTGTCAGGACTGTGGAAAGGCCTTCAGCCACAGCTCATCCCTCACCAAGCATCAGCGCATCCACACCGGGGAGAAGCCCTATGAGTGTCAGGAGTGCAGCCGAGCCTTCAGCCAGCTCGTCCCCCTTGTTCAGCACCAACGGATCCACACGGGTGAGAAGCCCTACGAGTGCCATGCGTGTGGCAGGGCCTTCAGCCAGAGCTCCCTTCTCGTAGAGCATCAGAGAATTCACACCAAGGAGAAGCCCTACAGATGCAATGAGTGTGGGAAGTCCTTCAGCCACAGCTCATCACTCAGCCAGCACCAGAGGACCCACACCGGGGAAAAGCCCTATGAATGTCAAGATTGTGGAAAGTCCTTCCGACAGAGCACTCACCTCACTCAGCACTGGAGGATCCACACAGGAGAGAAGCCGTATGAATGCAGGGACTGTGGGAAAGCCTTCACACACAGCTCCTCCCTCACCAAGCACCAGAGAACTCACACTGGGTAGACTCCTCCCCATGAGTGCTGTGGACTTGGGAAAGCCTTAAGCCATAGCTCATCCCTGACTGTACTTGTCCCAGTCATACTGGTGAGAAACAACACAAACACATTAATACACAAGTTTCTGTACACTGTGCACCCTTCAGTCATACTCAGAGATATGAGATTGTCCAGACAGTAGGGAAACACGGAGATAATCAATGTTGAGATCCTTTAGCCACACACACCAATCAACAGAACCTATAAAAGAGAGAAACAGAACCAATGGGTGGTTTCTATGCAAGGGTTCACATATTCCAAAGCAGAGCTTTCAGAGTGGTGAGAAACCCAACAGATGCCTTTCATATAAAAGAGCCAAAGTCAGAATTTATCATATTGCACATCATAGTGCTTACAAATGGCGCAAGTTGATTCCGATTTTACCAGAAATCAATATGGTGGTGTGCGTTCCAGAACAGAGAGTGACATAAGAAATCGCCACCAAAATTCAACTGTCTCAGTACAGAGCTTTCTGATTTGTGTGTAAATTGTTTGATCAGGGTACATGGCAACTATTCTTAGATATTTGAAGCCCATATGGTAAGTACCGTAAACATTACAAGTTTGTCATTTCTGCATTATTTTGCAATACATTATATGCAATGCAATTGAAAAGGTCTGTATGGGAAAACTTGAAGAAATGTGGAGCCACTTCCATGGATTCTCTCAGGTTCTGGGGTGACTTTTGCTGTGTTGTTCTCCAGTAAATTTCTCCACAGGATGTATGAGCATAAGCAACACAGATGTTGCTGTTTTACAGAAAGGGAAAGATGTTTCCTTTGTTAAGCCACATCTCATAAGCAATAGCAGCTCCACATTGGAACCTTATTTTTCACAAGATTTGTCTGTTCTATGAAATGTACAAGGTAGTCTTTTCTTGAACTCTTTTTCCATCAGTTCTTCATCCTGGTGTTTTAGTAAACTTTTGTTTTTACACAATTTAACTTGAAGGCCCAGTGTAGTTAGTTGAACCCTCAATCCATATACAAAAACATATGCGGACAGGTGTGTGCAAACACACACGTAGGTGCCAGTATCACAGCACTAGCCCATCCCCACAGGCTTCCTCCAGGCCTGTCCCCCATTCCTGCCAACCAGGACCTGTAAACCACGGCTCCCATCTTCATTAGAACCCAGAGTTAAATTACACTGGCCCTTTTTGATCATCAACCATAAGTTGTGATTATATCAATTTGGTTTTCCTAATAAAATTTAAATTTTCAGGGAATTTGAAATCTCTCTTGAGGGTACAATGGTGCAGATAGCTTTTGAATACTCTCCTTTGTATGCTTGTGGAGCGCCGACTCTTTTGGGAATTAATTTCAGAATCCATATAAAAGCCACTTAAGATAATCAGGGTTAAAGGTGCAAAGCAGCACTGTCCAATAGAAACATAACACAAGCACATAAGTAATTAAAAATTTTCTAGTAACATTAAAAACAAAAAGGTGAAATCAGTATGATTTACCCCTATACATCCAAAATGTTATCTCAACATGTAATCAATATAAAAAACATTAACAAGATACTTTCCATTCTTTTTGTGCAGTCTTTGAAATCCAGTGTGTGTTTAACCCTTACAGCACATCTCGGTTGGCTGTGTCCGCATTTCAAGTGCTCAGTAGCCACATGTGGCCGGTGGCCACTATGCTGGATGGCACAGCTGAGGGGCCATGGTCCTCTGTCAGCTCTTCTGTCCTCCCTCTCTTAGTACATCTAAGCTCCTCCCTTTCCCTGTGCCTTTGCCCTTGTGTTGCTTCTTGTCCTCAAGGCAACCACATGTGTTGGGAGAAGGGCACCTTTAAGTCAATGGCCAGACAAGCTCCCATCCTGCAGTGCGGCAGACAAAACAGGTACTGCTGGTTTTGCAAATTTCAGGCTCTCTAGGAATATTATTCCTAACATAGAACATTTCATCTGGAAAGGCTCCTCTATTCCAATTCAACTCAGTAAAAATGGAGCCCTACTGGGCCAATGGGCTTGTGCTATTCTACAGTCCTTTGGGAAAATGCTAGATCAGGGTCATCTCCGAGAAATGAGGCAGCACAAGCTCCTGCCTTCCCACTTGGTCCCTCCTCACCAGACCCCCGCAGTGCCACCACTGGGAACCCAGCAGGGAGGTGGAGCCACCAACCTTCTCTCCTAAACCAGGGAAGGAGGAGATGAGACTCTGGCCCCGATGGTGCCCAGGCAGCAGAGGGGAGTCGAGGAAGCTACTCCCAGGGGGTCAGGAAAAATGCAGGGACAGATGAGCCCCTGACTCCAGAGGACTGGCTTGCACGGTGTAGTTGCTGACATGTCTTAGTTATTGGCACAAAAGTGACAGAAGAAGGAAAACTGAAAGGGGGAACTCATTTCTGCACCTCGGGTTAAAAAGGCAAATGAGGGAGATTCCTGAGGCTAAGTCAGAAAAGGCCACGAAGCTTCCACCCCGCGCGCAACACCTGAGCCTGGAGCCCCGAGGCTGCTAAGCCTGAGGGCTGGGCCCGTGTCCTCGCAGCCGCTCCAGCCGCGCGGTGAGCAAGTCTTCGGGTGGGCCCAGCCCCAGCTTTCAGGCACCCCGGCCTCCACGTTTTCCCCGCGGAGGCCTCGGACATCGTGGAGCAGGGACGAGCCACCCCTGCTGTGTTTCCAAAATCCTGGCACACTGGCACCACAAGCAAAGCAAACGGGGTGTTTCAGGCCACTGTGTTTTGGGGGTGGTTACACAGAAATAGGGACTAGCCCACTCCAGGAGGGGCTCTCTGAGCAAATACAGCCGCCCCCAGGGGCTCCTGCTCACCCGGGGCGGACCCTGAAGGCGGGGGCTTCCGGACCTGCCGTGGCTCCCGAGCAACGTCAGGCGCGGTGGGACCGTGCCTGTGTCCGCGGAGGCACTGGGGGGCGGGCTCCGGGTGCAGACTGGGGGAACCTGCCCCAGGACACGCGGGTCTGGGTCTTGGGGCCGGGATGCGGCTGCCTCGTACCTCCCGATGTCGGAGGCCTCTGCCCGGTGCGGGGTCCCCTCCACCGCGGCTCCGCGCCTGCCACCCTCCGCTGGCTGACATGGAGGCACCCTCCCCTCAGGGTGCCCTTCCCAGAGCGCCGCGCCCACGCCCTCCCACCCGCAGGCCGGGCCCCAGCGGCGCGGTTCAGGGTCCGTCCCTCCCGGACTCCGAGGCGGCGGCGCCGCAAGGCGACCTCCTCGCTCCCTCCCTCCCAGCTCAAGCTGCTCGGCGGAAACCACGCCCCACTCACACAATTCCCTCCTTATTGGTCAAGCCGCTCATGGCAACACCAGCGCTCTGGTGAGTGATTGGTTAAGAGGCACAGGCTGCAGCCAATCAGAGGCAGGCATTCCCGCGGTGTCTGTGGCGTTGCGCGGGTACCTGTGGCTTATGTTCCTCCAAACCGACCCAAGGCGGAGATTCGTTGGCGTTCAAGGAGAAGTTCTGTCTCTCCTCGGACTGAAGCTCCGTGCCTGCCATCTTGCAGGTGTGAGGGGAGCCGTCCTGAGGACCAAGTCAACTCAAGGAAGACAGCAAAGCCCAAGAGTTCAAGCAGAGCCCCCAGGTCGCAACCCGTGCTGGGGTGTGAGGGGCACAGCCCCCCCACGCGGGTTCCCACCGGACGGCGTGGTCCGAGCTCCTCGGGAGGAAAAGGGGAAGCCAGGATTAGGGGCGGGCTGTTAAAAAGGGATGGGGGCTGCATTCAAAAATGTCAGCGCCAATAACGATGGAGAGAAGCTTGGCAGCCTTCCAGATTAAATCAGCGACCAAAGGAAAAGAACTAAATGGAAGATACAGTCCCGGACCGCATCCGCGGTGGACGGGAAATACTGCTGGAGGACATCAGCGGATGGACCCGCACTACTGGAGCGCACGTGGATTGAAGTACTGACTCGGTGTTAAACTTCCGGAGGTTGGTAACCATGCTGAGGTCATGGAAGGGAACCTCCCCCCTTGGGGCCGGGTTTCTCCTCCTCAGTCCCCTCCACATTTGGAGCTGGATCATTCTGCTGTGATGGCCCCTTCCCACTCACTGCCAGTAGCACCCACCCACCCCAGTCATGATGGCCGTCAAAAACACCTCCAGTCTTTGCCAGGTGTCCCTTGGAGGGCAAAATTACCCCCAATTCAGAACCGCTGACTTAGGGGAATACACACTGAGGTGTGGATGGACAAAGGGTCATGACTCATGCAACTTACTTTCCATTACATGCATGTGTGCATGTATGCATGCACAGATGCATGTGTATAACACACACTGCATGGATGGATGAATACATACAAGCATGTAAACATTTATGAAGTAGGAGGGTCTGGATGAGGTGGCAGATAGGCCAAGATGCAGTGCTTTGCATTCTGGTGATGAAGAGCTCCGGGAGCAGGACACGACGCGGGGAGAAGGGATGCTCACGGGACAGGCTGGCAACAAGAGCCAAGACAGCAATTTCTTTTTCCTTACCGGGGCCACCCCAGGCTAGGGGCAGGCCATGGACAGGCTGAGAGGGAGACTGAGCTCAGTAACCACGGCAGACACAGGGACCTGGTATAGTTCCCAGACCCTAACAAGGGACCAGGGCAGGGGTCATTTCTCTCCAAGGAAACGGGGCTGGAAGTACCGTGTGCAATGTCCCAGCTGAGCATGATGCGTGGGCAGGGCCTTCCCCACTCCTCCAAGGTCATGTGGAGAGTGGCGCCACAGAGCCCACACCCCAGAACCCCCACATAGAGCAGAGAGTCCCTCCACCAAGGATGCTCGCAAGACACTGGGCCATCATGTGAGGGCGAAATAAACCTTTGTTGTGTTCAGCTGCTGTGACTTGGGGGCTGTCACAGCTGATGCCTACTCAAACACAGTGACAGAGAGAGGCTCCAGCTTCTTAGCTACAGGATGTAGTTAATCTTATGCTCAAGCATAATGCTATAATCTGAAATTAAATATAAAAATCCAAGATCACCTTTTGTAGCCCAAGGAATGAAGTTCTCCTTTGCTGGGAAATACAGGCCTCCTACGCATTCAACCTTTATTAGTGTTTTCAAAATGTTTTGATCACAAGCCCAGTGGGAAATAATACATTTTATGTTGCAATCCTGTTCAGATGTTCAGACACGGCTGAAAATTTTAACAAAACAATCTTTACCGTGCTGCGTGATGCTTTCTAACCTATTTCCTTCTGCTGCATTGCTTTATGATGCCGGTGGCCACCCATTAATTTTATTTCACAATTCACTAATGGACTGAGACTTGTGATTCGCAGACCCTGCGTTTCTAGGCTCTAGTGTTTCTGCGATCTTTGTAAGCTGCTCCATGCCCAGGCGTGCCAGTTAAAGCAGGAAGCGGCGCTGCTCTTGAGGAATCTGAACTTTGCACCATCCATTTATGAAAAGGCCGAAACAGCTGGAAAATTCCTGCCTGAACAGGCGCTGGGGCGCTCAGCAGGAGGGAGGGCTAGTTCGGGAAACGCTGGTGGGTCAGCAGTGGGGCAGCTGCTTCCCTTGCCCAGGCAGGTGCCCCGGCGGGTGAGGGGCGCTGGAGGCTGCCGGGCCGCAGCTCCTCCCCGCCCCCCACGAGCATCTACTCTGGGGCCAACGCCAGGCTTCCCGGGGGCAGCAGCCCGGGGGTTCAGACCCAGTGGCGCATGTAGAAAACAAGCAGCGTCACACCCGCACGGACACGCAGGGAATCCACTAGGGGCTGCGAAGGAGCCCGAGCGTCTGTTGGGGATCCAGCGGGCGAAGCGGCTGGTCCCGCGGTGCCGTCCTCGCCTCAGACTGCGGGGGGAAAACGGCAAGGCCAGCGGGCGATCCCGCGAGGCGCAGCCCGGCTCCTTCTCGAGGGCCTTCGGGTGTTGGGCCGGGCGGAGGCAGCGCCTCTGACGCTCCATGAAACAGACCCCGCTCACTCCCGCACACGGGGCCTCCCCACGCTGCCCCGGGCCCGGCTCCTTCCACGCGCACCTCGCTGGTGGCTGCTCATCCTGGAGCCGCCATCGGGGCCTGCCCCTGCGCCACCCGGGCAGGGCCTCTCGCTCTCCCAAGGCTTGGGCGCGGGTGGCCGGCTCTGCGGGCACAGAGGCTCCCCCGGCTGCACCCGTCCTGGGCTGGCTTCTGGATGGCTGACGCCCGACGGGTACCGTGACGGGCCTGGCTTGCCCTCCTGGGGGTCCGGCACCTTCCGCGGCCGCCCTTCCTTCTGCCAGGTGGTGCCCGACGAGGGGCAGATGAGAATGTCCCTCGCGACCTGTCCACCTGCGCCTCACCTGCGGGGTCGCCCTGGCACGTGCTCCTCTGCTTTCCTGCTCCCTCCCGGGGCCTGAAATAAGGGCAGAAGGCGCATCCCTGACTCCAGACTCAGAAAGGGCCGTGCAAGCGGGGTTGCTAACTTGGCCACCACAGCTCCGGCCCAGCCCTGTGACCGGAAAATGGCGAGAGAAGGAGGTGCAGGCACGGGGGAGAGGTGGGAGGTCAGACTGGAGGCGCTTGGTACCCACGGCTGCGGTCCCTTTTCCCAGCAGGCCAGGGCTGTCCCCTGACAGCCCCTTCTCGGTCCTTAGTCCGAGATGTTAGCTGACCCACGCTGCCCGGAAAGAAGGCCGCCCTCCAGCCTCCCGGCAGCTAGGGTGACCAAGCTCTAGCCAAGGGCCTCTGAGCAGAAGCGTGAGCCACGGGGAGGTGCCTCCTCCAGCTACTGCTGGCAGTGTCAGAGCTGGGGCAGCCATCATGGACCATGAGGCCACAAAGGGCCACGAGAGGAGGGAGCCAGAGGCCCCAGACCCCCGGCTGCCAGCCAGCACCCACGCCAGCCCTGCAACAAGGTCGCTGGACGCCGCCCTTGTCAACCCTCTAAAAACCATGGCTGCTTGACTCGCCCCAGAAGCCACTGAGAGAGGGGAGCAGGCACCTGGCTGGGCCTCCCCCAGGTCTGCTGCTGTTTTAAGCAGCACAGTTTGGGGTGCTTTGTTACACAGCAAACGCCAACGGAAACAACCGGAGTCTGCCTCCTCCTTCGGGGGGAGGGGACAGATGGAAGCAGGAGTTAAGTGAGGGGGGGGGTGGGGAGCCCTGGCAGCCTCCAAAAGAAAGCCTGTGCCCGCCCAGCCCTGCCCAACAACCGCACCTGAGGGGGGCTCCTGGCATGGCTCCCTCCACCAAGTGAGGGTCTTCAGTCTCCGGTCTGCAGGCAGCATCAGGCTGGGAAAGCTGATACCCTGAATGGGTTAAAAAAAACAACAGAAAACCCTAAAAGTGGCGTTAAAACCAGAACAGCCACCAGCTCCCGGCCTCAGGTCGCAGGAGCTGGCTGACCAGAACCCAATTCCAGCCCACCAGGCTGCGTCCCCCACAGAGCCCTCACAGGGGGTGGGGTTCTGACAACAGGGACAGGGAGAGAGAGGAGGGCCCCTGGGAAAGGGAGATGGGCAGCCTAGCAGGCTGGGAAGCAGGCAAGTGGGGGGTAAGCAGAGAAGAAATACAGGAAAATAAGCTGAGAACTCCAAAGAGCTCGGCTGCTGCTCTGGGACCTCCTGGTGGGAGGGTTTGGGGACAGGAGATGGGGGACCCTCCACAGGAGACAGGGGACCCTCCAAGGGGTGGGGAGGACAGAGGAGGGCAGGAGGGGATGGCGCCCCCACCCCAGGCCCTTCCACCTTAGGAGCTCCAGGTCCCACAAGCCGGGCCCCAGGGGCTCAGGCTCAAACACTTTCATGTCACCTGGCTTTCCAAGCAAAGCCCCGGGGCACAGGGCGCCCCCCCCCCCCGGCCCCAGCTTCCCGGGCTCGTCGGGTCCTCCGCGGGGCCAGGGCCCCACTCCTCCAAGGGCCAAGCCAGGTCCGGAGAGGACAGCGGCTTCCAGATAGCTGCTGAGAGGCTGCCACCCACCCGGCCCTGGGGGTCACCATCAGCCTCTGCCGTCAGATGCCAGGGGTGGCCACCCCCCAGTTGCGACACCCCATATAGTAGCCAGATCCTGCCAAGTGTCCCCTGAGGGGTCCCCAAAGCCTCCTGCGGTTCCTCCACAAGCTGGGGGCGGGGGCCTGGGGCACTCGCGGCGGCCCCTGCAGCAGCAGTAGGGGACGGACCCCGGGCTGGCTCCCCCACTCCTGCCCGTCAGACTCCCTGGGGTGCCGCCAGCTCCCACCCAGCCTCCCTCCCAGCGCTGGCAGGAATGGGGTAAGGGAGGGGATGGCAGGACAGACTTCCTCCTCCAGGACAGGTCCTGGGGCCCAGACTAGGTCAGTCACCCAAGCCCTGTCCCGCACAGCGCCCTCCGCAGCGCCCTCCGCACCTGGAACCAGGGCCCACCCACCTGCCACCTTGACTGTGTGGCCTCTTCCACCTTCTCCTCATTGATGGCCCTGTGCAAGAGACAGGGAGTCGGGAGCCACCAGCTGGGGAGAATAGAAGGCAAAGCTGAGGAGACCAGTTCCCTGCCAGCCTGCCCAAACTGCTGCCTGCCCAGGTCCCGTGAGAACCGAGAGCAATCAGACCCAGATAGGAGGGCCGGGAATCCGGGCCAAGCCCCCGGCGAGCCCATGACACAAGTCCCAGGCTCGGGGTGCGTCAGACCGTCCTCAGTTTACAGAGCTGAGCGGCCAAGAAGAATGTCCAAGGAAGCTCAAGCTCAGGGGTGGCCCCAGAAATGCAAATTAAAGCCGAGCTAGCACAGACACAGAGAAACAGGCACTCCTACAGCTGGCACTGTAAACTGCAACAAAACTTTTGAAAATCATGTGGAAATTTCTATTGTACATGAAAAGTAACATCCACATGCCTTCTGTCCAACGGTCCTGCCTTGAGGAACTGAATGTCCATGCACAGTGAGCGCCCACACACAGGCACCTATATAGGGATGTTTTACTGCAGCTTCGATTGAAAGGGCAGGGACTGAAATGAAAGTAAATTCCACCTCGAAGACAATGAAGAGCCAAACACACCGAACGCAACGCAGCTGGGCTCCAGATGGCTGGGATCTCTGCCCACCGGCTTGGAGGGGCTTCCGTGAGGGGCTCCAGGATGCAAACGGCACAGGCACATTGTGCTCCCGTGGAAACCACCCTCTGCACAGGTGTGTGGTGTGCATGTGTGATGTGCAGACAGACGGGAAGGGACGTGCACCAGGCCCTGCCACTTGGCTCTTGTTAGCAGGGGTGAGGGAGTAGGGAGATTATTACTTTCTTCTTCATGTGGAAATGGTTTTCACTGCTTATGGTAAATACACCCATGATCTGTAGAATATTGGAAGAGGAATTTAATTAAAAAAGCAATACACGTTGTCCAGAACCTGCAGGAAATCCGAATTTATAGCATGGGCTTCAGGGCCTGCACCACCTGGCCTTCCCCCCAGGGCCCACCATGGCGTCACCTCCCACTGCCTCCCAATCACAGACGCTCACCCCACAGCCTCCCACGGCCCGGCTGGAGGGGCTGCAGGCTAGCTGGTCACTCACGGGCCTCACTGGGTTCTGGGCCCACCTGAGAATGGCTGACAGGCACACTCTTCCTCACTCAAGGTACGGGGGCTGCAGGGGACCTGACAGCACCTCTGTTCCCGTCCGAGGAGATGAGTTGCAAGGCTGGGGCGCACACTAACCCCCACACGGTGACCTGCAGGGGCAGCACAGACCCAGGCTCTGCCCCTGGGCCCATGGTCTCTCTGATGCCAGCACCATCAGTTCCTGAGTCCAGGCCCTCAGATGTGGCAAGGAGGCCGGCCGGTACCCACCAGTCCTAGTGCTCCCCTTCTTCCCATGCTGAGGAGGTGGAAATGTGCCCACAACATTTAAGGGGTTTTAAGGGGTTGGCCCATGACCTTGGCTGCTCTCTCCCATTCCCCCCATTTCCCATTCCCCCCATTTCCTGCTCAAAGGCAGGTATGAGAGCAGGAGCCCAAGCAGCTATTCTGGCCCATGAGGTGACCTGGGAAGGATGCCAAGGGCAGGGTGGTGAAAACCTACATGGGGCTCTGTGCTGTCATACATGAGGGAAATAAACTCTTGGGTAAACCACTGACTGGGGGGTTGAGTTCTATGTGCCAATCCCAATCCTTCTAGAATTCCCAACCTCCCACCCTAACCTCCCTACACCACCCCTACCCCCACCCCTCCGAGGCTGCAGCCTCACCTGGCTCCTCCAGGGCCTCAGTGAGGTCCTCCAACCAGGAGGCCGCCTTCTTGCCTCTCTCAGGACACCGTGCCACCACCCAGGGCCAGAACTTCTCAGTCAGGATGCCCAGGAACTGCTCCGGCACCAGCAGCTCCAGCATCTGCTCCCTGGTGCATGCCTTGGGCCATAGCCATCGGCAGCACAAGGCATGCAGCTGAGCCAGGGTCTGGTGGGGCCCAGCTGCTTCCCGGGAGACAAATCTCCGGAAGTGCAGGCAGAACTCCAGGTCGGCAGGTGCCCTCCCAGGGATGGTCTCCGGTTCCTCCAAGCCATGGGCTGCTGGGCATGGTGTGAGCAGTTCTAGGAGCCTTGGGGAGCACCTGGGGGTAGCAAACACCTTTTCTGAAGGCAGCATCATCAGAAAATGCAGCTCTGTCTCACCAGGAAGAGGACATTGGCCTGCAGCCCTTGACTGTAACTGGTGGCAAACACAGAACAAGTCAGCATACACAAGCAGCCGGCCTTGGGGCTATGAACCTGCAGGGACATGTGTCTGGCTCTCAAGCTTGGCCCGGGCTGCAGCTCTTGTGTGGAACCAGAAAGTCCACAGACCAGCTGGTGGGACGCCCACCCCGCCCCAGACACCATGACAGCAGGAGCAAAGAAGCTGGGCCCAGACCCAGGCAAGCCTCTCACTTGGCCAGGACACAGAAAGGATGTTTCATTCCAATCACGTGCTTGAGAAATTCAAGACAATCTGTGTGGACACAGCCATGGCTGGAATGTTTTCCCAGCAATCCCACTTTTACAGAGAAAACTGCGGAGAGGCAGATGGGACCAGCATCGCTGACCTCCTCCTGGGTGAAATCAGGGTCTCTCTGGCACGTCCCCACCAAGCCCCAGGCCCCAGGCTGGGGTGGGAGGGTGTCAGGACTCAGAGGCAGTGGTTATTTCCTCCATTCACTGATACAAAACATCCAGAACAGGCAAATCCATGGAGAAAGAAAGTGGAGGCCAGGGCTGGAGGAAGGGGTGGCAGTGCCTGCTTAGTGGGCACACGGCTTCTTTGTGGGGCAATGAACATGTTCTAAAATTGATTCTGGTAATGGTTGCATGATTCTGTGAATTCTCTGAAAAGCAAGTGAATTGTACACTTTTAAATGGGTGAATTTTATGGCATCTAAATTAATCTCAGTAAAGCTGTTTAAAAAAAAGAAATGTGGCAGGGGTTCAGCTGTCGACTGCTTCTGTCGTCCTCTGTAAAACAGGGGGTAAAGACAACTGAAGACTAAATATCCTCAGAAGACATTCTAGGTGGTGTCCCGATTTCCTCAAGGACAAAAGACTGGTCACACTGTCATCACCCTCACCACCAGCGCCATCACCCCACTCTCCCTGTCAAGTCCCAGGAGGACTAAACTGCCCCCCAACCCCATCTCCCACCTAGCCCAGCCCCATTCACCCTCCCTTCCCCTCCCCTATTCCTACAGGATCCCACCCCCTCTTGTTTTACTTGTCCACTGACTGCCTCCATCTCTCTCTCTCTCTCCCTCTCTCTCTCTTCTCAACAGCCCATGGTGAGCTCTTCCCTGTGCAGTGTCAGGAGCCCCTCCCCTACCCGCTCCGGCTTCCTGGGACTCCTCTCCCTTGAAGCCACCTGGATTTGCCTGGGATGGGACTTTCCCGGCACCCAGCTCCAACCCTCAGCAGATGGGTCAGTGTAGACACGTCCTGGCCTTGCCTTCCTGGGACAAGGGGGCTGAAGTAGACGGCACCAGAAAAGGCAGCTGGGCCGAGGGGTCCCAGAGCCGGGAGGGCCTCCCCAGCCCTGCCCACAAAGCTCCTTCTCGCTGGGCTGACCAGTGCTCCACCCTGGCTCCCTGTTGGGGACAATCAAGGTAGCAGGTATAATATCCACCTTCAGCGATGCCAGTAACATAGCCGCCTGGGCTGATGCAATAACGGCTTAAGCTATCATCAGCCTTTTTTCCATGTCACGGAAGTCCTACTTTACTAACCTTAGGTGGTCTTACTTTACTAACCTTGTCCTACTTTACTAACATTAGGTGGTCTTACTTTATTAACCTTACATCTGCCACCCGCCCTAGCAACAGCATCCACCAATCCCAGAGCGCCACCCGCTCAGCATCCACCAATCCCAGAGCGCCAACCACTCCTACTGGCCACTCCCTCTTCTTCTAGAGTATATAAACCCTGGTTTTTCAATAAAGATTTGCAGCTTGATCAGAATCCTGTCTTGCTGTCGTTTCTCGTGTCTCTTGTCCCATACCATTCTTTCCCTCACAGGACTTGGAGCTCTCGTTGATCGTCCCGTGGGCTGGGACAACTGGCGCCCAACGTGGGGCTCGAAGCTTGTGAGGGATAAAACGCCGCACTCAAAGAGAGAGAGGCCTCTCACATTCACCGCACCCGGGATCACCGCGAAGCAGCCCGCTCGCGAGACAGATCCATTCAGCAGGGATCACCGCGAAGTAACTCGATCGTGAGACAGATCCGTTCAGCAGTCGATCAGTGCCGGCGAAAGGAAAAGAAGAAAGAAGAAAAGGTAAGCCCCTCCATCCCCATCATGGGACAAGAAATCTCCCAACATAAATTGTATGTTAGTCAGATTAAGCAATCACTCAAGGCACGAGGAACTAGAGTTAAGAAAAAGGATCTCACCCATTTTTTTGCTTTTCTGTTAAAAACCTGCCCTTGGTTCCCTCAAGAAGGTACTATAGATCACCAATGCTGACTAAGGGTCGGAGACTGTCTAAAAGACTACTTCCGAACCTTCGGCCCCGAAAGGGTCCCAGTTACTGCCTTTTCTTATTGGAGCCTAATTAATGAAATCCTAAGAACCCATTCTTCAGCTCCAGACATCCAAAACCTCTGTAAAATAGGAGAGGAAGTCTTAAAAGAGCACTCTCGCCCCGCTTCAGCGTGTGGCTCGATAATTATTGATATACCTGAAGATCCCCTAAATACGGACCCCAATAGGGATAGGCAAAATACCCCAACCAGTCAAGCCAGTTTGTCGCCCAATCGGCACAAAATTGAACAAGAGGCTAAAATTTCTCCTTCTTTGGATGAACCAGAAGCTAAAATTCTCCCCTCTTTAGAGAACAATTTCCTTCCTTCATTTTGGCCACTCCCTTACGCACCCGATTTTCCAAAATCATTTCTCATTTTTATCCAGTCACGTCCCTGCCTCAGTTCCACGCTTTAGAAGAGGCCACAGAAAATCTCCGGCTACACGCCGATAATTTTAGGGAAGCTTTTAATCAAGAGCGGCAGCGAGCCGCCAATTTGCTTGCCGACCTCCGGTCGGCAACTCAAAGCATTGTAGACCTTGTGCTGCCAAAAAACGCCCACCCCTATGCCTTTCCCGTCACTCGTAGTCAAACCCAAGACCCGCCCACTACCCCTCGCGCCGCTAGTCCTCAAAATGGCGCCGCTAGTTCCAAAAATGGCGACATTAGTAGTGAAAGCGAGGAAGATGACAAATCAATTCCCCCCGACTCTAGTGAAGGAGAACAGGAAGAGGCTAGTATCACCTCAACAGCTAAATATAAAAAGCTTAGTTTAAGGTATTTAGAAAAGTTAAAGAAGGCAGTGAATGATTATGGCACTACCGCCCCCTTCACGCTTGCCCTATTAGAAAGCCTTAGTGAAAAAGAACTCATCCCTAACGATTTGTCTCAACTAGCCAGAGCTGCCCTGTCCGGCGGCGATTTCCTGTTGTGGAAATCTGATTATGAAGAGCATTGTAAAAAGTATGCCACCCGTAATGCCCGTGAAAAAAGCCTCTAAAACCTGGACATTAAATAAATTCTTAGGTCAGAGTCCCTACCATCAAAGTAACAAGCAAGCTCAATTCCCCCCAGGTCTCCTAGCGCAAATACAAACAGCCACGCTTAGAGCATGGAAAAAGCTTCCGCAAAAGGGCGCTGCCACTGCCTCTCTCGCTAAATTAAGACAGGGGCCCGAAGAACCATACAGCGACTTCCTCAGCCGCCTGCAAAACATGGCTGAGCGCCTATTTGGGGCTAGCGAAAATGAAAGCGACTTTATTAAACACCTAGCTTATGAAAATGCTAACACTGCCTGCCAAGCGGCAATCCGCCCATTTCGTAATACAGATCTTAATAATTACATAAAACTCTGTTCTGGCATCAGGCCCACTCAAACTCTTGGGATAGCCATTGGCGCCGCCCTTCAAAATTTTACAGCGCAAAAAAGCCTTCCGACATGCTATAACTGTAAACAACCTGGCCATTTTTCAAAAAATTGCCCCGTGCCACGAACTAGTTCTTCCTTACCCATTACTAATAGACCCCCATTACCGCCCTCTATTTGTCCCCGCTGTAAAAAAGGGTTTCATTGGGCATCTGAGTGCCTTTCTCAGGCAGACATAAACGGCCAACCCCTTAAGCCTAAGCCCCAGGGAAACTTCCAATGGGGCCGGCCCCAGGCCCCAACCAGAACGAACCCAGGGGCAGTACGGTTTGTTCAGCCA
>PVKY010002701.1:0-24423 GCA_004027775.1 Bradypus variegatus | reverse complement strand
GGACTGAGTGTATCTTCTTGAACAAAAGGGGGATGCAAAATGAGACGAAATAGAGTCGGTGGCTGAGAGATCTCAAATGGAGTCGAGAGGTCACTCTGGTGGACATTCTTATGCACTATACAGATAACACCTCTTAGGTTTTAATGTGTTGCAATGGCTAGAAGTAAATACCTGGAACTGCCGAGCTCCAGCCTGGCAGCCTGGACTCCTGGGGATGATTATATGGTGGTGTAGATTGCAAGGGGTGATAGTGTGACTGTGAAAACCTTTTAGATCATACCCCCTTTTTTTTAGTGTATAGATGGATGAGTAGAAAGATGGGGATAAAAACTAAATGACAAATGGTATGGGATGGGGGGATGGTTTGGGTGTTCTTTTTTCATTTTTAGTTTTTTGTTCTTGTTCTGACTCTTTCTGATGTGGGGGAAATGTTCAGAAATAGATTGTTGTGGTGAACGCATAACTAGATGATCATACTGTGAACGGCTCACTGTATACCATGGATGATTGTATGTTATGTGATTGTGTTTGAATGAAACTGAATAAAAAAAATAATAAGAGGAAAAAAAAATCATGGCTCTTTTTGGGGGACGAAATATATACAGACTGGCACAGTGCCAGAGCGACGAGCTGTGCTTATGTAACTTAGCTTAACAGAAGTTTGCAGTGCATTAAAGGCGCTAGTTCTGGCTTGGCCACCAGAGCCCGGGGAAGGGGCAGCTGCCACCCTCTCCCACACTACACCTGACTGGCCTGCTGGCCCCCTGACCGGCAGCCAGCAAGGGAGTGAGCCGTGTGGTGCGCTCTTTCTAGAACCAGCGGTGGCCACAGTTGACATTTGATGGCTGTTGTGCTTGGAGCTGCAGGCTGTGGTGGGCTGCGTGCAGGAGAACCGTGGTCAGTTAGATGGCGTAAGATGGAGAAATGCACCCGGAAAACCAGAAGGGTCCCCACGAGCCAGCCTGGCCTGGCCCCTGGCTTCCTGTTGCTGTGTTCTCAAGTCCGGTTCCACTTTCCTCTGGGGCCTCAGTGCAGGAGTCTCTTTCTTGTCCCTTCTGAATTAGTGCAATTTTTGCTTTTAGAAGGAAAAAGCGTTGTCAGAATTTATCTTCCCAATTGCCCCATCTCATCACCACATTGTTAATTACTGCATTAGGCAGGACTATGGGGGAAAGGCCATTCAAGAAAAAAGTCTGCTGATTGAACACATATCTGGGAGGCCCAGGGGACAGGCGCGGGCCCTGAGGTCAGCTGGTCAGCGGCCTGCCCTGCTCTCCGCCCTCCTCCTGTTGGTGCCCGGTTCTCTGGGGAGCTCTGTGTGTCTCCACAAGGGCAAGCACCAGCTTTAATGTCCGAAGTGCATTTTCTGGTGACTTAGTGTTTGTTATTCCTGTTGTATGGTTTTCGTTTCTTTTGTTCCTTTAGGTCATTCCTGATTGATGACTAATTTGCATGCAGTTTTGGTTATCATGAGCCTGGGGAGCTTCTTGACAGTGTCCTACTGTTAACTGTTGTTTGACCAAGGAATTTTACACTCGAATGTACACTCAAAGTGTAACTTGGACAAAGTCTGGGACTAAAAGGAAATTAGTAGATCCTTCTTAAACAGGTTTTCTGGTGCCCGTTTCTGTCTGGCGATGGCTGGGTCTGGGTCTGCGCTCTGGTTCGGTGCCTGCTCCCCCACCCCCACCCCAGCTTTCTCATACCAGCTTTATTGCATTTAAGGGAAGGGTGGCAGTTGGTCTCGACAGCCAATAATGGGGCACAATTTAATTTGTCAGCTGCCTGTCATGTCCAGAGATAGGAAATGACAGCTTTATCAGTATTTGGGTTAAGGCAAGTGAGAAGTCTTGACTAATAGAGCAAGCCTCTGTCTTGGGACTTCGCACCTGCCCCCCCCCCATACTCATGCATGTAGTGCCTCTCTACCTCTCCTCAGGTGGGCTTAGGTGTCAGCAAATGAGGGGAGCCCTCTCTGGCCACTGTTTATAAAAGAGAACACCCCCACCGAATCCCGCTGATTTCCTGTCCTTGCCCCGTTTTATTCTTAACACCAGATGTCAGCTGACACACCAGAATTAAATACTTAAGTTGTCTGCGTTATGCCTTCCTCGGCTAGAAAGTGCTCCAAAGCAGCAGGACCTGCTCGGAAGCACCAGTTGAGGGAGTGAGGGAAGGAATACAAATATAAACCCAGATATCAAGGTTATTTTATCGTTAAATGTTTTATCAACCGTTCTAAACTTTCATCCTGTTTTAGAATATTATCTAGTATGACTTTATTCCTGCTTGCTTTTCTCGGGCCTAAACTGAGGCCTGGCACAAAAATAGGCTCAGCAAATGCCTATGTAATATTTATGACCATGTAGCAAATAGAGAAATCAGCTGAGCCATACAGAGCATGTATCTGTACTTCTAAATAGCCTAAAGGCATTGTTTTTTTTAATTCAGTTTTTTTTTATTGAGATATATTCACGTATCATGCAGTCATCCATGGTGTACAATCAGCTGTTCACAGTACCATCATATAATTGTACATTCATCATCCCAGTCCATTTTTGAACATTTTCTTTACACCAGAAAGAATAAAAATGAGAAGAAAAAACAAAAAAGAACACCCAAATCATCCCCCCATCTCACCCCAATCTTCATTTCATCCCTGTCCCCATTTTTCTACTCATCCATCCAAACGCTGGATAAAGGGAGTTTGATCCACAAGGTTTTCACAATCACACTAGATCACCTCTTGTAAGCTGCATTGTTATACAATTGTCTTCAAGAGTCAAGGCCACTGAGTTGGAGTTTGATAGTTTCAAGTGTTTACTTCTAGCTATTCCAATTCACTAAAACCTGGAAAGTTATGTATATAGTGCCTAAGAATGCCCTTCAGAGTGACCTCTTGACTCCATTTGGAATCTCTCAGGCACTGAAACTTTATTTTGTTTCATTTCACTTCCCCCTTTTAGTCAAGAAGATATTCTCAATCCCATGATTCCGGGTCCAAATTCCTCCCCAGGAGTCACATCCTGCATTGCCAGGGAGATTTACACCCCTGGGACTCGGGTCCCACGTAGAGGGGAGGGCAGTGAGTTCACCTGCCGAGTTGACCTAGCTAGAGAGAGGGGCAACATCTGAGCAACAAAGAGGTAAAGGCATGGTTTTTATTCTTCCAGTTTCCATTCTAAATCACAAATTCTGACTTGGTACTTCTTACAGGAAGTGAGATACTCATGTCTTGAGCTAGTAAAATTTGAGAAGAACACCCTTTTTCCTGACTGTGGGGGAATATTTTACTTTTAAAAATTGTCTCAGTTGTTGAAGGTGTTGGGATAGGTGCATGTTTCCAGGGCTTCTGCCTAAGAGAGCAGTGGTCAGTGTTGGCTTTGTCCGCGGGCCTGGCGCACCTGTGTTGTATGTACGTGTGTCTAGGTGCTGGGGCCTCCCAGGTGGAAGGAGCCGGAATCTGCAAGTGATCAGAGTTTCCTGATGGTAGCCAGCTTGCCCAGCTGCTTACATATGGAAATGTGTGTTTTGCTGCACACGAGTCATACAACATAAGGAGTGTCTGATTCAGATTTTATGCAACAGGAATATTAGAAGATAATCTAGAAATTCACCATCACATACCAAAGTATTTGGAAGTGTAGATACTCAGTGACCTTCAGACATTCCCTGGATGTTGGGAAGGAGAAGACAACCTGTTTATTTCTGGAAATAAAGCCGTCGGGGATGTGTCGTGAGCTGGGCTCTCGCTCTCCGAGACTGGAGCCACCTCTTCTAGAGCCGGAAGTTCCCGTCCCCAGCTTTGCTCTCAGCTGTGGGTGGGCCTCGGGTTTGAAACAGGAGCAGGCAGCCCTCCTCTCTGGCTTTGGGAGCGCAGTCGGGCCAACAGCCTCGCTGAATGCAAGGGGCTTGAGGCTAGGCCAGGCCACAGTATTGCTTCTGTGGGGGAGTGTTTGAAGACTCGAGCAGAGCAGAGGGGTCACATGTCAGAGCCGTCCTTTGGAAAGGCCAGTCAGACAGGGACCCAGGACGGCTGGGGAGGGAGGGAGGGGTGCAGGGCCTGGGCACCAGGGCAGTGGGAGGGCGTAGCCATAGATCTGGGCAGGGACCTGCTGGGAAGGAGGGAGCTTCTCGAGTCTTGGGAGAGTGTGACAGGACCAGTAGGGGGGACGGAAAGGAAAGGGCCGAGCTTCCTTTCAGGTCTGCACAGCTGATGGGAGATGGAGCCCTCGAGCACTGCAGTTGGAACTGGGGTGGCGCAGGGGCAGGGACTAGCAAGGACTGTGGGGATGGGGGAAGAGTCCACAGAAGAGCACCTCAGAAACTGGCTGCAAAAGAGATTCAGGAAGAAGGAAGCCTGGGGTGCGTCAGATGTTGCTAGTGTTGGTTGCCGGAGAGGGGTTGAGGGCCTGTGGGTGCTGTCCTCCTCGTGGGGGGCATCGGGGGCCCAGATGGTGCTGTCGAGGCCAGGTGGCTCCCTGAAGTGAGGTCGGTTGGTGCAGCACCATCGGTGGCCGGGTGTGCTCGGCTGGCGCGGGTGTCGGCTGCCTGGGAGCCCCTGAGGGTCATTCCACGGGAGCAGAGCCTCCAGGGAAGCTCCAGGCGACGCAGACGGAGGAGCGCGAGTGATGGGCCTGGGTGTGGGCAGGGAGACCAGTGTCAGGAATTGGCTGTCCGATCCAGCGAATCCTCTCGGGCCGTGGGGAGAAGTCAGCACGGCTTTCAGGTTCCCGTCCGTCCTCCCGGCCTGGGTGTCCACAGACCCCCGGCCCCGTTTCCGAGTGCTGGGGGTGCCGTTGGTTTGGTCTGCCTTGAGTTGGGAGCCCAGCCCTGCTCTGGGCAGCTGTGATGGGGTAGGGGAGGGTCCATAGGGTGGTCTGGTTAAACCTGGTGCTGGGGGCCACTCTATCCCCCCAAGGCGGTGGGGTGTGGGTGAGCACTTAGAAAAGGTGGTCCCTAAGTTTGAAGAGGCTCCTCACCCCCCAGACCATGTCCAGAGCAGCGATTAAGGCAAGGCAGGGCCCCTCTTACGATGGGGGTCTTCCCGGCAGAGGGGGGAAGGGGCAGAAACCTTCCAGCAGACAGAACAGCACAAAATTAACTCTTGTGTCCATTGTCCTGTGTAAGCCCCTGGGTTTGGGGGTCAGATTGCTGGGTGTAATCCTGACTGCCACTTACTCTTTAACTTTGAACTACTTACTAACTTTTCTATGCCTCAGTTATCTTTTCTGTAATTTCTCAGTACACACCTCATTGGGTTATAAGGGATTGATTGGGTGATTCATATAAAATATTTAGTATCGTATGGTATTTAATAAATACTTAATAAATCTTTGTTGTTGATTACAAATAATTTAAGCTATACTTCTTTTCACCTATAATTGTAAAATCTAGTATTGTGGCTTAGAGTATATAAGTTCACCTGTTGGCAGCATTTCAAACGGTGAGTGTATTGATGAGACTTAAGTTGTTGTGAGATTAGTGAATGATACATAAATGCTTAGACGGGTGATGCAAGCTACGTGCTTGTGTACAGTCAGCTCTTGATAGCATTATCACCGTATCAGAGGATGCATTCGATTCCCCCTTGTGAAGGCAAAGGGAGGCTAGGAAAAGGACAGAAAAGGAATCTCTCGCTCTCTCTCGGCCTTGTCCGGAACCCCTTGTATCCTGGGAGTGGGATGTTGTCCTCAGTTTTTTTCGGGGTGGGGCACATCCTTTAGTAGCTCCCCGGACTTTGTATGTTTTTATTCTGACCTTATGCTTGACAGGTTTTTTTTCCTTAATAATTTAATCAGGGGAGTTACAGGTTTACAGAAAACTCTCGCAGAAAACACCGAGTTCCCTTACCCTCCCCCCAGTGTTACCACTCTGCATTGGTGCGGCACCTTTGTTACAACTGATGACAGAACAGAGTGACTGTACTGCTTGTTACCTGTAGGCCATAGTTCACAGTACAGTGTATTTTTTCCCCATATACTACCACCCTATCTGCAACACCTTGCCTTAGTCATACATTTGTTAAAATTCATGAAAGAACATTTTAAAAATTGTACTATAGTCAGTTGTTTACAGTAGGCTTCCCTGTGTTGTATAGTCCTATGTTTTTTTCTTTTAAGTTTTATTCTAGTGACATATACCCAAAATTTCCCCTTTCAACCCCACTCACTTGTATAATTCAGTTCTGTGGCTTACATTCACATGTTGTCCTTCCATCACCACCGTCCATTTCCAGAACTTGACAGACAGCCCAAAAAGAAATTCCAACTTCCCATTCCCTACCTCTGGCTCAGGCCCTGGTAACCTGTACTCCAGATTCTGGTGCTGTGGGTTTGCTTATTCTAATTATTTCAAATCAGTGAGATCACGCAATATTTGTCCTTTTGTATCTGGCTTGTTTCACTCAACATGATGTTTTCAAGGTTCATCCATGTTGTCGCATGAATCAGAACTTTGTTCCTTTTTAATGCTGAATAATATTCCATTGTGTGTGTGTGTGTGTGTACACACACACCACACTTTGTATATTCATTCATCAGTTGATGGATGCTTGGGTTGCTTCTGTCTTTTGGCAATTGTCAGTAGTGCCTCTGTGTACATCGGTGTGCAAAATCTGTCTCCATTCCTGCTTTCAGTTCTTCTGGGTATGTCCTTAGTAGTGGGGTGCCAGGCCATATGGTAATTCTACTCAGCTTTGTGAAGAACTGGCAAACTGCCCTCCACAGCGGCCGCACCATTTTACGTTCCACCAGCAGTGAGTGGGGTTCCTGTTTCTCCACATCCTTCCCAGTACTTGTAGCTTTCTGTGTGTTTTTGTTTGTTTGTTTGTTTTTAATAGTAGCCATTCTGGTGGGTGTAAAATGTTATCTCGTTGTGGGTTTCGTATGCATTTCCCTAATAGCTAATGACGTTAGGCACCTTTTCATGTGCTTGTTAGCCATTTGTATATCCTCTTTGGAGAAACGGCTGTTCAAGTCTTTTGCCCATTTTTAAATTGGGTTGTCTTTTTATTGTTGAGTTGTAGGATTTCTAATAATGGCCTGGATATTAAACCCTTATGGTATACGTGGTTTTCAAATATTTTCTCTCATTGAGTAGGTTGTCTTTTTCTCTTTCATGATAAAGTCCTTTGATGCACAAAAGTTTTTAATTTTGATGAGGTCCGTTCATTTTTTGTTTTGTTGCTTGTGCTTCCAGTGTAAAGTCTGAGAAACCATTGTCTAACACAAGATCCTGAAGATGCTTCCCTGCATTTTCTTCTAGGAGTTTTATAGTTTGGGTTCTTGTATTTAGGTCTTAGATCCATTTTGAGTGAATTTTTGCATATGGTTTGAGATAGGGGTCCTCATTTATTCTTTTGCATATGGATATCCAGTTCTCCCAGCACATTTGTGATGAGTTGGACTTGGCAGCCTTGTCAAACATCAGTTGGCTACAGATGTGAACATCTATTTCTGAACTCTCAGTTCAGTCCCATTGGTGTATGTGTGTATCCTTGTGCTAATACCATGCTGTTTTTACCACTGTAGCTTTATAATACTCTTTGAAGTCAGGAAGTGTGAGTCTTTGGACTTCATTCTTCTTTTTCAAGATAGTCTTGCTTATTTAGAGCCCCTTACCCTTCCAAATAAATTTGATGATTGGCTTTTCCATTTCTGCCAAGTAGATTGTTGGGATTTTGAATGGGAATGTGTAGAATCTATGAATCATTTTGGGTAGAATTGACATCTTAATATTTAGTCTTAGAATCCCATGAGCATGGGATGTCCTTCCATTTATTTAGATCTTTGGTTTCTTTTAGCAATGTTTTGTAGTTTTCTGTGTACACGTCCTTAATATCCTTGGTTAAATCTATTCCTAGATTTTTGATTCTTCTGGTTGCTGTTGCAAATAAATTTTTTTCTTGATTTCCTCCTCAGATTGCTCATTACTAATGTATAGAAACACTGTTGATTTTTGCTTGTTGATCTTGTACCCCACCACTAAGCTTAATTCATTTGCTAGCTCTAGTAGCTTTGTTGTAGATTTTTTTTGGGGACCGTGTAGATACAGGATCATGTCATCTGCAAACAGTGAAAGTTTTACTTCATCCTGTCCAATTTGATTGCCTTTTATTTTTATTTATTTTTCTTGCCTAATTGCTCTGGCTAGAACTTCCAGTACAATGTTCAGTAACACTGGTGACATTGGGCAACCTTGTCTTGTTTCAGGGAAAGCTTTCAGTCTCACCACTGAGTATGATGTTAGCTGTGGGCTTTTCATATATGCCCTTTATCCTGTTGAAGAGGTTTTCTGCTATTCCTAGTTTTCTAAGTAGTTTTAATCAAGAAAGGAAGCTGAATTTCTCATATGCCTTTTCTGCATTAAGTTAAGGTGATCATGTGTTTTTTCCCCTTTGTTTTAACATGGTGTAGTGCATTAATTAATTTTCTTATGTTGAACTACCCTTGCATACCTGGGAGATGCATGTATATATATTTATTATTATATCATGATATATAATTCTTTTCATGTGCTGTTGGATACGATTTGCTAATATTTTGTTGAGGATTTTGTTTCCATATTCAGAAGAGAAAATAGCCTGTAGTTTTGTTGTAGTATCATTATCTGGTTTTGTGAGTTATGTATTGTTCCCTCCCTTCAACATTCTGGAAGTTTGAGCAGAATTGGTGTTAATTCTTGGAATGTTTGGTAGAATTCACCTATGAAGTCATCTGGTCCTTTCTTTTTTTGTGAGGTTTTTGATGTCTGATTCAATCTCTTTCCTTGTAACTGGTCTGTTGAGATCTGTTTCTTCTAGGGTCAGTGTATGGTGTTTGTGTGTGTGTAGGAATTTGCCCATTTCATCCAGGTTATCTTATTTATTGGTGTATAGTTATGCATAATATCCTCTTATGATTCTTTTTTGATGTAATTTTACTGAAATATATTCACACACTGTACACACCATTTGACGTATACAATCACTGGCTCACAGTATCATCGCATAGTTGTGCAGACACCCTCATGATAAATTTTAGAACATTTTCATTACTCCAGAAAAGAAATAAAAAGAAAAAAGAAAACCCGAATTCTCCCATTATCCTTATCCCCCTTATTATTGACCCACAATATTGGTGTATAGTACATTTGTTACTGTTGATGAAAGAATATTAAAATATAATGTAACTGTAGTCCATAGTTTACAATAGATAACATTTTCCCATTGTTCTAGTTTGATATTGCTGCTGGGATGCAAAACTCCAGAAATGGATTGGCTTTTATAAAGGGGGTTTATTTGGTTACAAAGTTACAGTCTTAAGGCCATAAAGTGTCCAAGGTAACACATCAGCAATCGGGTACCTTCACTTGAGGGTGGCCAATGGTGTCTGGAAAACCTCTGTTAGCTGAGAAGGCACGTGGCTGGCATCTGCTCCAAGTTCTGGTTTCAAAATGGCTTTCTCCCAGGACGTTCCTCTCTAGGCTGCACTTCCTCAAAAATATCACTCTTAGCTGCTGTTGGAGCATTTGTCCTCTCTTAGCTTCTCCGGAGAAAGAGTCAGCTTTCAACGGCTGTTTTCGAACTGTCTCTCATCTGCAGCTCCTGTGCTTTCTCCAAAGTGTCCCTCTTGGCTGTAGCAGCTCGCTCCTTCTGTCTGAGCTTTGCTCCAGTGAACTAATCGGGGCCCATGCGGAATGGGCGGGGCCACACCTCCACGGAAATAATCTAATCAGACTTACCACCCACAGTTGGGTGGGGCGCCTCTCCGTGGAAACAATCACAATCTAATTAACACTGATAGGTCTGCCCACACAAGATGACATCAAAGATAATGGTGTTTTGGGGGATATAATACACCCAAACCGGCACAGCCCTGTTATTAACTCCTTGTGGTAGTGTTGTTCATTTGCTCTAGTGCATGAAAGAACTTCTTAGTGTTTGTGCAGTTAATCCTTCACCGTCCACTACAAGATTCACTGTTTTGCACATCGCCGTGTTGTAACCTCAGCTCTCCTGCTGGTGATGCCCTAGACCTCCCCCCTACCAGTTACCCATTCAGCACTGCTCATTGTCCTCTCAGTAACGTGCTGCCGTCACCTCTGTCCATTCCCAGCGTTGAAGTTCAACCCAGTTAAACATTCTGCACATATTAAGCAACTGCTCCCCGTTCTTTAGCCTCATTCTGTATCCTGGTAACCTATATTCTGTATTATATGTCTTTTGAGTTTACATAATGTAATTAGTTCCTATGAGTAACATCATACAGTAGTTGTTTTTTTTTTGTTTCTGACTTCTTCACAAAACGTAGTGTCTTCAAGGGTTATGATCCTTTTTATTCCTGTAGCGTCAGTAGTAGTACCCCCCTCTCATTTCTGGTTTTATTTATTCAGTCTTTCTTTATTCTTTGGCAGTCCAGGTAAAGGTTTATCAACTTTGTTCATCTTTTCAAAGAACCAACTTTTTGTTTTGTTAATGCTTTCTCTCTTTTTTTTTATTCTCTATTTCATTTATTTCTGCTCTGATCTTTAATTCTTTCCTTATGTGCGCTTTGCGATTAGTTTGCTGTTCTTTTTCTAATTCCTCCAGGTGTGCAGTTAGGTCTTTGATTTTAGCACATTTAGGGCTATAATTTTCTCCCAGCACTGCCTTCACTGTATCCCATAAGTTTTTGTTTTTGTTTTCTTTTTAATTTTTTAAATAGTTTTATTGAGATATATTCACACACCCTGCAGTCATCCACAGTGTACAATCAGCTATTCACAGCACCATCATACACTTGTGTGTTCATCACCAGAATCACTTTTGAACATTTTTCTTCATCCAAAAAAATAATAATAAAAATAAAAGTAAAAAAGAGCATCCAAAACATCCCATCCCCATCCCTCTCCATTATTCATTTACTTTTTTGTCCTCATTTTTCTACTCATCTGTCCATACACTGGACAAAGGGAGTGTGAGCCACAAGGTTTTCACAATCACATGGTCACCCCTTGTAAGCTGCACAGTTATACAGTCGTCTTCAGGAGTCAGGGCTACTGGGTTGCAGTTCAACAGTTTCAAATATTTCCTTCTGGCTTTTCCAATACGCTGAAAACTGGAAAGGGATATCCATATAATGAGCACCTAAGAATGCCCTCCAGAAAGACCTCTTGACTCCTTTGAAATCTCTCAGCCACTGAAACATTGTTTTGTTTCATTTCTCTTGCCCCTTTTGGTCAACAAGATGTTTTTAATCCAGTGATGTCGGGTCCAGATTCATCCCCCGCAGTCATATCCTGCGTTGCCAGGGAGATTTACACCCCTGGGTGTCAGGTCCCACGTAGGGGGGCAGGCAGTGAGCATCCATAAGTTTTAATACATTGTGTTCTTGTTTTAATTCCTCTCAAGATATTTACTGATTTCCCTTATAATTTCTTCTTTAGCCCATTGATTGTTTAAGAGTGTGTTTATTTTCATACATTTATGGATTTTCCAGTTTTCTGCCTGTCAATCAAGTCCTGAAAAAACAGCTCAATTTTTAAAATTCTCTGCTCTGTCTGTTATACTTCTGACTATGATTTTGATTGTCCCATCTTCTGGTTTGCTAATTCTTCCTTCTCCCTGTTGAAATCTGCTATTATATGTCTCTAGTGTGTTTTTAATCTCTATTATTGTGCTTTTCATTCCCTTAATTACATGTATCCTGCATTCACTCCTGGTTTCTCCTTTCCCCTACTTTTTATTTTAAATAAATTTCAGAGCTAAAGGAAGTTGAAAGGAATAGATCGTGAACATTTTGTAACTTTTTCCTAGATTTAGTAATGTGTAACTTTTTTTTTGCCACACCCGCTTAATATTCCCTCTATCTTTTGTTGAACTGTTTGAGTTTGTTGTGGACATCATGGTTCTCTACTCTTTACTGCTCCAGTCTTAAGAATCGAGGATGTTTTTTTATATAGCCACCATGCTATCTTGATATGTGAAAATTTAACCTTGATTTAATAATGTCTAAGTCCACATTTAAATTTCTTCAGATTCCCCCAAAATGTCATTTTTGGTCTTAAAAAAATAATAAGATTTAATGAAAGTTCGGGCACTGCATATTTGATTATCATCTCTCTTCAGGCTTGTTGGGGCTTGTCACAGTCCCACCTTTTATTTTCTTACAACGCTGGCATCTTGAAGAGTTAAGACCAGTTTCTTGTCAAGTGTCCCGTATTCTGCATGTTCATGAACTTTTCCTTATGATTGGATTCAGACAAGATATTTTCGTTAGAAGCTCCATAGGTGACTTGTACTTCTCACTTCATCCTCTCACATCTAATGTTGATACCTAATATTGGTTTGTTCCGTTATTGATGATGCTAAATAACTTTTCCCTTTTGTAGTAAGTGAAGAATGAGTCTGCTGTTTTCTGGCTTCGTGAATATCCTGCTGCTAAACAAACCTTGACCGTTGCTGTAGCCTCGGTGGTGATGTTTGCCTGCCCCTGCTGCTCCTTTGGAGGCCCCCAGGGCTAACTTCCTGAATGTTGTTCTTCTGTTAAGAAGAACTTTACTTTCCTCCTGTTTCTTGCTGTGTTCTTTTTTTATTTTTTCTAAGTAAGGAATAATCAATTTCTGGGATTGCTGTTCGCACTCAGATTACCCTAATTTGGGCTTGAGTCTGTCTTCAAGTGGTTGTGTGCTCTTGTCCTGTTTCTCCTAGACATGGGGAGCCCCCTTGGTCTCTGCCACTGCACAGTATTTCCCTGCCCTGGACTTTTTTTTTATTAATGCAATTTCATTGAGATACATTCCCACACCATACAGCCATCCAGAGTGTGCGGCAGCTGTTCACAGCACCATCCTCTGGTTGCGCATCCACCACCACAATCAATTTTTGAATATTTTCATTACTGTAAAAAATAAAAATAAGAATAAAAACAAAGGTAACAAAAGAACACCCAAAACATTCCCCCACCCCCCATTCATCTCCTTGTCCCCATATTTCCCATCACCTTTCCATACACTGGGTAAAGGGAGCGTGAGCCACGAGGTTTTCCCAGTCACCTGGCCACACTGTGTAAGCTGTACAGTCACACAGTCGTCTTCGAGAATCAAGGATGCTGGATTGCGGTTCAGTGGGTTCAGGCATTGCCAGCACCACACTAATTCAGTATTTAGTGCTTAAAACCGCAATTCACTGCAGTCGTCTTCAGTGCCGCTAAATGAACAGCTCTGACTTGCTGCATGGCGGTTCTGTCCTTGGCAGCCTCCCCTGCGGGCGAGAGGCTGACAGACGCTGGGGCCCGGTGGGCCCAGTGGCCTGCAAAGGTGCCCCTTTGCTGCTGTCTCCCCAAGAGAGGGTTTGGTGGCCCTCACCTGCCCATGCCTTCCAAGCACCCTTCTCTGAGCCCTGGAGTCCTGTTTGCCCAGGGCTTTGCCAAGTCACATGGGCCCCCTGATCTGAGCCTGGCCCCTGGCCTGCCTGCCAGACCCCTGTAGCGGGTGGCTGTGCTGCCTCTGACGGCTCTTGTCTTTCCCACACGGGGCACCCACCTGTGGCCATGCAGTGCTCCCAGAGGCTTTAGGATAAAGCCAGGCCTCGGGGGGACGTGAGAGTAGCCTTGTGGTGTGGCCAGAGGCCTGAAGCAGTGGGCGGTGTGGACGGGGGGAGCGAGGCCATGTGGCCCAGGCTCCTGGGACTGAGCAGCCTGGGCTGCTGCTTTAGGGGACTCGTTTGTTTTTTTCAGCTGTGAGTTGTTTTTTTGTATGGTTTCCCTGAAATGATTCAAAGATTCTTCTGACGCCAGGACTATTTTAATGCTTGTTATAGAAATGCTTCCAATATTGAGTCTTTATATTTGGAATTAAACACTTGTTGTTTGGTATATAACCTCTTAAGCAATAAAATGTAAAGTTCTTTTGTTGCCTAAAGCACAGTACACGCACTAAGACAGGATGGCGGCCTTATTCCCTGCTTATTCCCTGCTCGGCGGCCACGGCTGAGCAGCTGCTAAAGGAGCCCCGAGTGCCTTTTCCCGGCATTCATGCACCTCTCCAGGTCGCAGAGAGGCCGCAGTGAAAGAATGATTTGTGGAAGGTTTTAAGGCCTGCCTGACCATTGCTCTGGAGTGTTCCTGAGGCAGACCAAGCCCTTGCTGGAGCATGTCGGGCTGTTTCTGCATTGAGAGATGACACGTGTTGACACTTGCCAGTGTATTTGCAGTGCTTTGGAAGGTGTGTGGCACGAAGGCGGTGCTCAGGCGGTGTTAGCTGTTTCTGTATCATGAACCTCTTTAGCCTGCGGGTGATTTTTGGTCACTACTTTTTACTCTAAAGCACATTCGAATATCAGTATGTCATTGTTACAAGGCCTCTGTGCTCAAGAACCTGTGGTTAAAGCAGAATTAAAACTAGGTGCTTATGTCTCACCCCTAGAGGAATGTTCTAGAGGCTCTGCAAATAGTTAGGCCTAGACCCTGCTCACAAGGGGTGCAGGGCTTACGGTGGCCCGGCGGTGCCCAGCCAGGAGAGGTGGCCTGGAAGCCGGGGCAGGGGAGAGTTATTTGTTTTAGAATATTAGAAAAGGTTTTGTGTTTGACTAGTTTTGCTTATAAAATTGGGTGATAATTCTGCATTTACTCTTTTGAGTTTGTTCAAATTTTATTTTAGTTACTTTAAATTTTAAAAATGGGTCTCAAAGCTGTTTAACCGTTGTTTTGGAATGTGTCATGTCTCCCTTAATTCCTGGCGGCTCCTGGACTCGTTGCTTTCTACACGAGGTGATGCGGCGGGTCACGCCTCTGCCGCGGGACCTGCTGTGCCCGTAGGGGGGCCCTGCCTCTGGCCGCGGGCGCTCTGTGCCTCTCCGAAGGAGTCGGGTGCCTCTTACTTTTCCACCAAACCTTTTGCCTCTTAAAAGACTTGGTGGCGTAGTAAAAATGAAGCTTCCTGCGTTAGGGCCCATTGTCCCATGGTCCTTCGGGCTGCAAGGAGAGCCACCTCCGGGCCTCGCTCTTAGGCAGCTCCGGCCCCAGATGGCTGGGTCCAGTCCGGTCACACGGACCTGGCCGCCCCCGCCAGTCAGGCCAGGGCCTCCGCCTCTTCCCTGAGCCCCAGGCGGGACGCCTGGCTCTGAACTGGAGCAGGTGGCACTGGGGGTCTCTGGCTAGCTTTCCACCTCTTGATGTAGAAAATGCTGGAAAGGATTTATATTTGGAGATTGGGATAGTGGTGACAATCACTGTAAACCAGTAGCTGCCCCCCAGGGGACATCTGGTGGTGTCCTGAGATGTTTTTTGGGTGTTGGCTGGAGGTGGGGGTGCTGCTGTCCTCTGCTGGTCGGGTCAGGCCTGCTGCTGAAGAGCCTGCAGTGGGGAGGACGGGCCCTGGTGTGGAGGATGAGTGGCCCACAGCACCAGTCATGCCCAGGCCGAGACCTCTGTTTTAAATTCGGTGGTTTGAAGCTTGGGTGTGCAGCTCATCTGTTCTCTCAAGGGTTCTGAGCTGGCAGTAGTTTGCATTTGCTGATTGGTTTGTGTATTCTCTGACTCCCCACGCCGTTCCAAGGTGCGGCTGTGTGCTTAAGTACATGGCCTCAGGATTCACAGTTCCAACTGGGGACGTTTTCGTTTGTACAGACACCCCCTCTCCTGAGCCCCGACCCCAGGTGTGTGCCGGGATGGCCAGGAAACACCCAAAGGTGGTCTTCACAGCATTGAATTACAAGTGTGTTGGAACTCAGTTTTTAGGAAAATGAAGCAGATATTTCAGAAGAAATCTACAATTGAACCGATCCCCCTTGTAATTGCAGACAGCACCGGATTGTGGCTGGGCAGGAGGGTGAGTCTGAAATCGCTCAGATGTGGATTTGCCCCAGGATGAACGAATAAACCAGGAGCATCTTTGAAATTCAAAGGAGGTGGTCACTGAAAAGTAAAAAGAAGAGCGGTGGGGTGGGGGTGGGCAGCAGTAAGGGCAGGTTGAAGCTCACTCATTTGCTCTGATTTTTATTGTTTTACTGTAATTTTTCTGTTGACTGGATTTTACACACACACACCATCCCCACCCCCCAGTGCTCTTCAGTTTAACTCCATTTAAAAATAGAGGTATTTTCCTTGAAGCATTTCTAACAATTTCTTAAAAGAAATAGAGGTTAGGTTTTTGTTTTGTTTTGTTTTTCATAAACAAAGTGCTTACCACAATAGTAGTAAGTAAAGCAGTCCTGAGGAGGAGGAGTGACAGGGAAGGGGTTAAAAGTATGTGCTCCTTGGTGTCCCAAGGGGACAGGTACCTCTCCTCCCAGCCTCTTCCCTGCTGTCCCAGGCCAGAAGCACCTCTGGTCGGGTGATGGCACTGTCGCGGCGCCTCTTCGGCGCATCTTCTTTAGTGACTTCAGTTCTGTTAGTTTTGTCCTGCTCTCCTTCTAAAGCCTGTTCTAGTTTGCTAATGCTGCCGGGATGCAAAACACCAGGGACGGATAGGCTTTATAAAGGGGGTTTATTTGGTTACACAGTTACAGTCTCAAGGCCATAAAGTGTCCAAGGTAACACATCAGCAATCGGGTATCCTCACTGGAGGATGGCCAGTGGTGTCCAGAAAACCTCTGTTAGCTGGGAAGGCACGTGGCTGGTGTCTGCTCCAAAGTTCTGGTTTCAAAATGGCTTTCTCCCAGGACGTTCCTCTCTAGGCTGCAGTTCCTCAAAAATGTCACTCTTAGTTGCTCTTGGGATATTTGTCCTCTCTTAGGTTTTTTGGAGCAAAAGTCTGCTTTCAACAGCTGTCTTCAAACTGTCTCTCATTTGCAGCTCCTGTGCTTTCTTCAAAGTGTCCCTCTTGGCTGTGGCTCCTCTTCAAAAGTTCACTCACAGCTGCACTGAGTTCCCTCTGCCCTTCAGCCCCTCAGCTCATTTATATGGCTCCACTGATCAAGGCCCACCCTGAATGGCTGGGGCCACACTTACATGGAAGTTGTCTAATCAGAGTTATCACCTACAGTTGGGAGGGGCACAGCTCCCCACGAACAACCTAATCCAAACGTTCCAACTTAATCCCCACTAATATGTCTGCCCCACAAGATTGCATCAAAGAATATGGCTTTTTCTGGGGGACATAATAGATTCAAACCAGCACAAAGCCCAATGTTCATTTTCAGAAAAGATTGATCCTCTGAGGGATGTTTCCTTAGAAAGCTTCCATTTAGGGTTCAGAAGAAAGTTTTAAAATCTTAAGAGATTAGGATATAAATTCTGAATATAGCAGAATTTCTTGTGCCCCTCCCTTTTTTATTTTATTTTTTTTTAGTAAACAGGAAGAACAGTTTTTCAAAATCAAACCATGGTTGGAATACAACGTATGATGCAGGTAAATCAAGAGAGCTGTGCTGCAGCAGGCGTGTTGTGGCACGGCCAGTTGGTGAAGAATCTGGGGGCTGGGGGCAGCTCTCATGCTATTCTTATCACCCTTTGTAGGTTTGAAATAGTTTCAAATTAAAAAGCAAAACACACCTGAACAAACAGCCTGTGTGCTGCATCAGTTATGTACCCATATGCAGAAGGCAAACCTCGCACCATGCACAAAAATGTATGCAAGTGGATCAGGGTCCTAAATGCAAAACCTGAAACCAGAAAATGTCCTTAAAAAAAAAAAAAAAAACCCAGAAGACCAAGTGTTGTGACTTTGGGTTAGGTAAAGATTCTTAAATATGACATCAAAGGCACAGTCCATAAAAGATAACGGTAAAGATTCACCAAAATTTAAAACTTCTGCTCTTTGAAAGACTGTTGGGAGAGTGAAAAGACAAGAGGCAGACGGGGAGAAAGTATCTGTAGATTAAATATCTTTTAGATAACTTGTGTCAAGAATATTTGAAGAATTCTCAAAACTCAATAAAGAATATGACCCCATTTTAAAGGCAAGTAATTGGAACAGATGCTTCCCCAGAGAATATATATAGATTGCAGATAAGCCCATAAATCAGGGAAATGGGAATTAAAACCACATCCTCTGCCTCTGCTGGAATGACCGGAACACAGAGCTGACCGAGCCGAGGCCGTGAAGGAGTCCGACTCGCAGAGACCGTTGGGGGATGCAAGGTGGCGGGAGCACGTTAAACACACTCCTGCGGACGGGAGGCAGGGCTGGAGGAAGGGACTGAGAGGGGCGCCAGGAGACTTCTGGGGGTGATGGCTGTGTGTCGTGATGGTGACGATCTCACAGGTGTGATACACCAGAGTGCACCGCAGTGTGACTTTCAGTATGTGCAGCCCACTGTTTGTGAGTTATTTGAAACTAACTGAATAATTGAAGACTGTTGAAAAGTAGACACAGATCTCACCTCTGCCTGACGACTCTCAGCAGTGGTGGTTGTTGCTGTTTACCAGATTTTACATTTCGTCCGAAGGCTTGTTCTGCTGGCTCCTGGGAGGAAGCATGGTGGCTAAAGGAGGACACCACATCACTTCCTGTTGGGTGTGCGCCAGGCCTGGCTCCAGGTGCCTTCTGGGTGCTCCTCTAGCCCGTGGAGCACACGCTGGGAAACAGGACCGTCTTCACTCAGGCAGAAACAGGCAGAGCGAGGTTGGGAAACTCACCGAAGGTCACCAGTGGCAAGAGTTAGAGTCAGGATCGGAACCCCAGGGGCTGGCCCTGGGGCCCTCTCCAGCCACGAAATGCCATGTTGCCCCCAGCCAGGAGGCTCATCAAACACCCAGTCTCCACTGGCGGGCTGGGCGTGCAGACGCCATGAGGGGCTTGCTCCGTAGGAAACCAGAGTTTGCAGGAAGGAAGGGTGAAGACAAGTATTATTTCTCCCTAATGGAGTGCAGATGACCTGGTAAAGAGCAGGTGCTTCCCTCAGACTTGGGGGATTTTAGGCCCTCTGTTAAGGTGCTTGGAGTCAAGCCACAACCCGCAGCACCTGTCCCTGTCTACTTTTCTTCTGGTCAGGAGCTGTTCCTTCTACACGAATGCATCACTTATGGGTAAAGGTGGACCCTGAGGTCATCATGGTCGGACTTCCTGTTTGGTCTGAACGTGTTTGCAGGTGCTGTGTTTCTTGAACAGGTTTTGGTCACCTCTGATGTGCTGGGTGCCATGCTGGGCCCTGAAAGCAGAAAGAGGCGACAGGCTCATAGGTCAGACTCAGAGGGAGGGCAGAGTGGAACAGACATGTTTCCCTGAGCACAGGGTGAAACGACTCGGGAAAGGGGCCAGTAGCCGTTCTCTGTGATTCTAGAGACAAAAGGTGACTGAGATGAGGGTGACTCTTACCTGTTCTCACCTGGCTCACCCGACTTTCAGGTGCTTTGTGACCTCCCACTGTGATCACTGTGGCTGCCTCCTCGTGGCCAGCACCTGGGAAGTGAGCGAATGGACGTGAAAAGTGGTGGAGAGGAACAGGAACCGCTGCGGAGTCGGCAGAGCCCGCCATCTCTCCCGTGTCCGACTTGGGAGAGCTGGAGACTGGAGACGGCTTTGGGCGGGGAGGAAGGCAGCGCAGGGAGCCGACCCCCAGCGAGCATGTGGGGCGGGAGTGGGCAGCTGAGGGCTGGTTCAGTGTGAAGGGGAACTCGGTGGTTTCGCCATCAGGGGGGCTCAGGGCTGCCCTTCACTACAGTAGCTGGAAGCGCCTGAAACGTGACTGGTCTGAATCCAGGTGTAGTGAACACACTGGATTTCTAAAGCTCTAGTGTGAAAAATGAAGGAGAATAGTGATTCCATGTTGAAATTGTTTAATTGTCAACATTAATTTCACCTGTTTCTTTTTACCTGTTTAACGTGGCTCCTGGAAAATTTTAAATTACCTATGTGACTCGCATCATATTTCCATCAGACACACTGGCTTAGAGGAAGGAATCGATAGGAAGAGCTGTGCAGGAGCCGAGGATGAGCAGGAGGTGGCCTCGTGGGTGTGGAGGCCAGAAACTCATAAACCGAATTAGGTGGTTTACCTGAACCAATGGTATTTAACCAGGAAGTAATTTTAAGCTGCTTCCTCTAGAAAAGGAAGAACTAAGATGGCTTGTTCCAGACGGAGCGTCCGCCATGTAAAGCAGCAGCTTTCAGCACTTGTGCAGGTCAGACTTGCGGAGGTGTCAGCTTTCATCGCACCATGAGCAGCCAGTGTGCCCCGACGGGGTGGTAGGAGAGAGCAGTGATCCAGAAAGGGATTTTCTCTGCGTGGACCTTGGACAACCCACAGTTAATTGGGCTGCATCGGGGTACAGCTTGGTTAACTCGGGAGCCGCCTGCTTTAGAGCTCCAGCTCACCTGGGCAGCTTCCTGCACCGTTGAGAGGCCTCCCGAGAGGGTGTGAGGTCACACATGCGTGCTTGTGCCGCCATCCATCACAGAGCAGGGCTCTCAGTGCACCACAGTGCAGACCCCGGAGAGAAGAATCGCAGGACTATTGAGTGAAAAGCAAGACTGATACAGAAGAAATTAACATGTGTCGCTGGTGCTTTTGCCTTTGACCATTGCTTTCGGGGTGGTGAGCAGCTGCCGATCTGAGTTGCTGGTCAGATGGTTTGGAGAGGACCTGGCCTGGGAAGGACTGTGCTCACCAAAAGCAATATGTTGACGTCCCTGAGATTTTGAAGATGTGTGTAAGAACCTTAAGAATTGTCCTAAATTTTCTGACCGATTTTCCTTCATCCAGCTTCTGTAGAAGTACACTTACTTTCTTGAAGCTAATGCAGTTGAAGCGTGATTTCCGCCCCCAAAAACATGTTTGCAAGTTAGGCTACCTTTCACCATTGTTAACAATAACAATTGGTACAGCCTGTGCATAAGAATTTCTCACCTCATGGCCTACTTTTCAAATCATGGACCCCCCTTGGCCATGGCCTTCAGATGGGAAGAAGGAGCTGCACCAGTGATCGAAGCAGCGGGAGACACAAGCTGAGCTGTAGGGTGGGCTGGTGGAAGGAGAGTGTCCCTCGTGCAGGCTGATGCGTCTCGCTGGTGGAGGAGTCACGGAAGTTGGGAACCGGAGGGTGGAGAGGAGATGTGGGGAGTCCCCACAGGAGGAGATGGGGCTGGACATTTCTCAAGGCTCAGGTGAAGTCACGTTGCTGACCTCCACCAGGTGTCAGTAAGCTGCCACAAGCCCCTCACCTGCTGTGACCTCCCGGGGCAGACAGGCGGGGTGCTCTAGAAGAGGACCCAGGGGGAGGTGCTGACAGTCACTTTTCTGCTTTTCAGAGCTGCCGGTGGAAGTTGGAAGTCGGCTTTGGAAGCAGCAGCCTAGGAAGCCAGAGAGCAAGTGCTCTTTTCCTTCCCCCAGTTCCCCCTTGTCCCAGGTCACTGCAGCCTTTTGATCAGAAGACAGCAGGGGAGGGAGTGTTCACTGCCCAGCCCGAGCCCCAGCACTGCAGTAGTAGCCTTACCCCAGAGGCTCTGGGCCTCCTCTGGGTCTCTCAGCCCCCCTCACCTCGCCTCTTCCTTCCGGCGCTCCCATCCTCCACAGCCCACTCCTCCCCCGGCCTACCCACCAAGCTCCGCTGCAGACGGGCAGGTTTCTCCTGAGCCACCACCAGGCCCTGTGCAGAAGCTCCCAGGAGAGTCTTCGGGGTTGTGGGGAATAAATACAGGCTAACTTAGGTAACTTCTTAGCTAGAAACATGAGGTGCACTTAAGTGTTTTTTATTGTAGTAAAATATACTTAATTAGGTTCATTAATGAAACTGTGCGGCTTTCACCACTTGTCTACTTGCAGGCTATTTTCATATCGTGAACCACAAGGCAGACTCATTCAGCAGTGATGCATTTCGTATCAGAGAAATGATGGAATATTTGTCCTTTGTGCCTGGCTCATTTCACTCATCATGTCTTCAAGGTTCAGCCACGCTGTGGCAGCCTCCATCCTTCTCACTTGGGCGTTTTCATCTTCGGGCAGCCGTGAGTAATGCTGTAGTGAACATCGGTGTGCAGGTATCTGAGTCCCTGCTTCCCGTTCTTTCAGGTGTGTAGCTAAGAGTGGAGTTGCTGGGTCATAGAGTAATTCTGTGTTTAATTTTCTGAGGAACCACCGCACAGTTTTCCGCAGCAGCTGCACCGTTTTGCACCCCCATCAGCAATGTGCGAGGTCCCATTTCCCCGAGTCTTCACCAGTGTGTGTTATTTTTGTTTTTAGTGGGTGTGAAGTGGTATCTCATTGTTGCTTTAATTTGCATTTCCCTAATGGCTAATGATGTTGAGCAGCATCTTTTCACATACTTATTGTCCAATGAGATGTCTTCTTTGGAGAAATATCTATTCAAATCCTTGGCCCATTTTTTAATTTGGCTGTTTGTATGGACTTAAGTTTTAAATTCCCTTCTAGTTCAAGCAATTTTCAACATACACAAAATAGTGTTTGTATTACAGTTAAACATAAGTAAGTTTGAGTTTAGAATTATTAATAATGGTAGTATAACTATATTTTGAAAAGGTTTAGGGTTTCAGTAACATACTTTGTTTTGGACTTACCAGTAGACCTAATGTAGAGATATATTTCAATATATCCTGAATTATAAGTTAATTCATTATGGTCATTTTACAATGTGCCATAGCAAACCAGCCCAAAAACAACTTGTGTAAGCAGGTAATCATAAACAGTGCCTTCTGGCTTATAGGTTTACATAAATACCGTTTGGGGTTTGCTTTGTTGGCTCTGCCATGGCATCTGTGGGGGTGTGGGCATCTCACAGGAACAGTTTCCCTTGTCTGTGTCTGTCCTCGGGGCTGCGTCCGTTCCTGTGATGCTGTCAGCTGCGTGGGAGACAGGTGACCACTTTTGCTGTCTGTAATCTTAGGATGGCTCCTCGGTCACTTGAGGACCGGCAGGTACTCAGGAAATGAATGCCGAGGGCAGTAGCTCAGGCCGGCGCCGAGCAAGTCCAGGGCGGGCCGCTGGGTGGTTGAGTGCAGATGGCATCTGGCGGTCAGAGACTTAATGTGTTAGCTGCGCAGGTTCTGTGAGATTTGAAAAGTTGCGGGAATGTGTGTTCTTAAATGTACTAAACTGAACTAACATTACCCTAAGCAGTGTACTGCTGCACCGCTGTGGCCCGGCGGAGGGGCGGCCACGGGTCGGGAGCTTGGGATGCAGTTACTTGACGTGCAGGATTGTTTCCTTATCTCATTTAGCTGTTTGCAAACTAATACATGGTCGTATACATTTACTGTGTAACTGTGAAGTAAGAGTCTCTTGTGTATACCTTCTCCAGCGGAAAAGCACTGAAGTTTGTGGCTGTGAATTTTCTCTTAAATTTGTATCAGAAATTTGAGAAAGGGGAATTTCAGGAAGGTATCTTGATTGAGGGTAGGCTGTTTAAACACTCTTGATGCTAGTAAATGTAAAATGAGCAGATCCATTTTCAAATAACACATGTAAAAATTTGCTGGATACTTAACCCAGAGCCCAATGAGGATTTAGGATGTCATTAGGTTTCCTCTGCTAGTCTTCATGACCATGGTTGTCCATGTACGCACTCGCTATGGTTTACCTTTCATCTTGTTGAATATTCTGATACCCAACTGCTTGACAGAAGCTGACTTAGTAGGAGCATCACCACTTTTTAAAGAAAATCACTTTGGAAACATGAATGTGCACGTCCCCAAAGTCCACCCTCCAGGTGGGTCTGCGGCGCCCTGGGAACCGCAGTGCAGCCCAGCGGCCCTGCAGGGAAGCCGGCGGAGGCAGCCGCTCGCCGGGCGCCCATGGGGTGGCGGGCGTGGTCTTTTTTCTTTTATTTTTTTTATTATTGTGGAATGTAACTTTCATAGTACGACTATTTAACAAGTAAGTAGAGAACAAATTTCAAAGAATGTAATGGGTTACAGTTCCACAGTTTCGGTGCCTTCCTTATTGTGAAGTAAAACATGTATACAAAAAGGTGGTAACTTTCAATGTACAATTCAACAAATACCTATAGAGCAAATTTCAAAGGATGCTATGTGTTGCAGTTCCACCATTTCAGTTCTTTCCTTCTAGCTATTCTAATACCCTAGCAACTAAGGAAAAAAATATATATATAAAGATTCATTTATATATAAAAAAATTATATGGAGGTATCCTTTGTTAAATTCTGTCTTATCTGTTGCTACCCCTTTCTCTAGTTTAATCACTTTCCCAGTCTTCAGGGGTACCTGGGCACTGACCACTGACCTCCCTAACTTGTTCATGTTGAAAAGGGCTGTCAACATTATGGGAAAAAGGGACACATGTGGTTGATGTTCTTGAAGAGGCTATTGCCTCTGGGTTTTGGTAATTATGTGGCATAAGAATACTCTGGAGGACTTCCGGGAAGATGGCGGCATAGAGAGGAGTGGAAGCTAAGTAGTCCCCCTGGAACAACTAAAAAAAACTAGAAACAACTAGTAAATAATCCAGAATAACTGCAGGGGGACAAACGAGACCGTCCTTTCATCACATACCAACCTGAATTGGGAGGAATGCCTGAGAACACAGCATAAAATCTGTAAGTGAAACCC
>PVKY010002700.1:0-24426 GCA_004027775.1 Bradypus variegatus | reverse complement strand
GATGATTATGTAATAATGTAGATTACAAGGGGTGACAGTGTGATTGTGAAAACCTTGTGGATCACACTCCCTTTATCTAGTGTATGGATGGATGAGTAGAAAAATGGGGAGAAAAACTAAATGACAAATAGGGTGGGATGGGGGGATGGTTTGGGTGTTCTTTTTTCACTTTATTTTTTATTCTTATTCTGATTCTTTCTGATGTAAGGAAAATGTTCAGAAATAGATTGTGGTGATGAACGCATAACTGTGATCGTACTGTGAACGGTTGACTGTATACCATGGATGGTTGTATGGTATGTGAATATATTTCAATAAAACTGAATTAAAAAAAAAAAAAGGAAGCCTAGCATATATTTGGCACATAGTTGAATTCAGTCTTTGATGCTTTCAATAAACACGAATGCCCAAGATGTGCCAGACACTGTGCTGTGGATTGGTTTCGTTTTGGTAAATGAATCAGACATTGTTGCTGCCTCAGTGGAGTTAACAGTGTCCCCCACCTCATTTTGTAGGTGAAGAAATGTTCAGATCTGTAAACTACAGCCAGTTTCTCCTGACTCCACTTTAGTGCTGTGACCACAGTGCTGGTTTTCTTGCAGTGTGAGAGCTTTTTCTCATAATTATGTTAACGCAGTTAAAATAATTGCTGGAAGACTGTTAATCATAATATGCATCCTCTGTAGTGTTTGAGTTAGTTATGGGTTTCATAATGCAGTCTTAGTCCAAGCTAAGTCAACATCGATGTTTTCATGTTGGCTCAGAGAGGGAAAGAGGAACTAAATTACAAATAATGCAAAATCACCCTGAAGCCATGCAATTATTAATTTTTCAGAAGGGTTGGGGTAAAGAGATAAGTGCATGGAAGTCAACTGACCATGATATATGACTAGATGAAGACAGGGAACAGGTTCATCTGATTTTCATTAGATAGTTGCCTTGGTAATAATCAGAGTACGTGACCTGTATCACTTCTGTTTGTGGGGACTGTTTAGATTTATGAAGCAGCTCTGTTTATATACTGGCACTGATTGCTAAGTAAGTCTTGAAATTAAAAACAGAATGAGGTCCATTTATGTAATATTATAGAGAAAATGAAAATATTAAAAATGATATCACTGGTCATCCAGAATTCTGAGAAATGAATGGTGTTGAGATTTTCTTTCTCTCGACAAGATGTAGTTGTCAGTCTGAGTTCTCTGAAAAGTTGAAATAGATTAATGTCTGTTTTGCTTTTAGAAAAATAAAAGTAAGCTGTGTGGTTTTATAAATCAGTGCAGCTTAAAATACCATATTCAGAACTTGTCTTTTCCCTTTAAATGAAGGTGTGAGCACAGGTAAATGGTGCAGAAGGGGTTAGACTCAGACTTGAGGTGCACTGTCACCTCTGACACTCAATGGAGTTAATAAAGGGCTCTTTTAAAAGGGGTCGCTTTTGTATTAGCGTCTTATTCACGTACCTTGTAAAGTGAACAAATGTACATCACATTTTTAATCATCCAAGCACATGCTTTTTTTGAGAAAGTAAAGATGCTACAGTTTCTCGAATGTTGTGGTACTATCATTTCAATCCTAGGCCATAAGCCAATGCTTACTTTATTAAGAGGGGGTATTAGAAAATAGCACATTAAGAGTGGGTTATGAAATAATATTCTATTGAGTGACCTTTTTAAAAGCAGAAGTCAAAATCAGGACTTTGTGAGAAACAATGAATAAAGATTGTCTTAGAGAGGCCACTGTTGTTTATTACCATGATATAGAGAAAAATGCTGTTTTAATATTGCGGTATGTAGATCAGTGATGATTTGAGTTTTTTTGTAATACCTATAAAAATATACAGTGCCTATAAGTTCTTTTATTGTTGTTACTTCTTTATAGCTTTGTAGAATTAAGGTCAGATGAAAGAATAAAGGGTATAATAATCACAGTTTTTGCTGCTTGTTTCTGAAGATAATTTTAAATGCATTTTTATGAATCAGTGGCTCTTCATAGAAACAAAATTTACATGTGAAAGTGGATGATAGGAGATAGGAAGGATTGTACTGTAATGCTCTATAAGCCATGTTCATCTTTTATAGACATTGGTTTTACTGGATGCCCTGTGCACTGGAGAAATTATAATCGAGTCCCCAAAATCATCATTCAGTCAGTGTTTCATAAAGTAATTTTCCCATTCTTTTCATTAGTTTTGACAAAGGCATCACACTAATGCAGTGTTAATAATAGGGTATGGGGGACAGAATATGGGAACTCTGAATTTTCTGCATGATTTTTCGGTAAACCTGTAACTTCTAATAAAATTATGTAAAAGTAATTTTCTTAAGTAAATGAACTAAACCTTAATTGTAAAGAATAATTTGGTAGGTTTATTGTGTAATTCATATGCATGTTTTTAAATGTTTGATTTTTGGTTCATATTGACAGCCACCCATGGGAAACTGTTACAACAGCTGCAATGCAGAAATACCCAAATCCTATGAACCCAAGTGTGGTTGGAGTTGATGTGTTGGACAGACATATAGATCCCTCTGGAAAGTTGCACAGCCACAGACTTCTCAGCACAGAGTGGGGACTGCCTTCCATTGTGAAATCTGTAAGTATGTCTCACGGACTGTAGAAATGTGACTGCTGTAGAGAAGTTTTCTAAACCACATTATAATTTCAAATAGGTTGTGGGCGCCAATTCTGAATGTCATTTTTGCATCAGTTCAAATTGTATTATAATAAACTTGAGTTATGAGTGTATAATGAATTGGAAATATTATTACAGTCTTCATGAAGGCACCCGCTAAAACCTTTTGAAGGAAGCCAGCTAATGCTGTTTAATCTAAAAGGAGTTACATTCTGCTCTTCCTGCTTTCACCAGCAACTTAAGACCAATAATAAGATTCAGAAGTAATGGTCTGATTATGGTTGGTAGGTGACAGTCCCTGTGGTCAGTTATGGGTTGTACACATTAAGTAAGGAGCATATTCTCAGACCTGGCAATTGCCGCATTTGTTCTAAGGTCTGGTACTTCCACTGTAGGTTTAGAAACTTAATTCTATTCAGTTAAAAGCAGGCAGGCTGTGGTGAGCTGGTACCTTGTCCAACAAGGAACCAGAATGCTAGTTTACCATAATGTGAGAAAATGCTGGTATAATAAATGGATCCAATTTTCTATAGAGATTCTCTTTCTAGAAATAAGGTCCACTCAGAAAAGTAAACATTTTTCAGTAGGAATTTACTGGTTACTTCTTTTGTACAAACCGCTGCATTAGATCATGGGGACACAGAAATGAGTAAGATCGGGAACTGGCTTGGGGTCAGAGCATGAGGAGTGACACTCAGTGTCGATGCATTGTCCTCCATCATGAGATGGGTTTTTTTTCTTTTGTCTGAAGAACAGTTACAACACCCCCTAAAATGCTCTAAGAAAATATTGACACTTGAGCTCCCCTTTTTTCTTGAAGCTGTGGTTCTCCAAATCTGATTTCCCATGTTTCAGCTTCACTGCCCCATCGTTGTCCCTTGGCAGTTTCTGTGTCCTGCTTTCTATTGTTTATGTTTTTGGTGGACTGGTTCCTTTTTGTAGCTGGCAGTCTCATCTCATCCATGGCTTGTGAATTTTTGTCCCTCTCAAATGGGCCTCCTCATTTTTTTTTTATGAAACAGATTTTGTTCAGGATACTAGAACACATTTTTACCTTTAAAATAAAATATTTATGCACTTGGTAAGAAATCCTTCCTCCTCTGATTACTAATTCTGAATGTTTTACTTAGATTATTGGTGCAGCAAGAACCAAAACATATGTTCGGGAGCATTCGGTAGTTGATCCTGTAGAAAGAACAATGGAACTTAAATCTACTAATGTAAGTTTGGGCTCCCGTTTGTTGCAATTTTGAAATATTTGGCTCAATTTTTTGTCTCTTTTATAGTTGATATGTATATGAATATGTTTTCTTCAGTGTGGTATAGAAAAGTCAATTTTTACTGGCTGCATTTTCTTTGCATGTTTGCTGCTTTCTTAGTCTTACTACTCAAGTGATCCTGGCTGTTTCTAGAGAATAGAATTCCCAAGAAGATGAATTCGGGAATATATTTTTATTATTATTATTTTCTGAAATTTATTTATTTTAATTAGTAGACAATGAATAGTGAAATTTAAATGCTATTTCCACAGTAGAATCAAAGTGGGTTATTTATTTTTGTTACTGTTTTTTCCTTATACATTTAGTAGTAAGGTTTTGGTTTGGGGGTTAATTTTGCAAATATTTTTAATCTTTAGTTTCCAAAATGGTTTGACTCTGGTTTTTTTGTTTGCTTTTGTTTTTTCATTCTATAGATTTCATTTACAAATATGGTTTCAGTAGATGAGAGACTTATATACAAACCACATTCTCAAGACCCAGAAAAGTGAGTAAAAAGTGTTTTTACAAACTTATTTTACAGGGTGGTTTAATTTCTTTTTTCTTTTTTTAATCAACTAGTTCTTTGAAAAGTGGAAATGGGGTCATTCTGAAGCTGCGTGAATGTATTTTGTTCCAGAACTGTTTTGACTCAAGAAGCCATAATCACTGTGAAAGGAGTCAGCCTCAGCAGTTACCTGGAAGGACTGATGGCAAGTACAATTTCTTCAAATGCTAGTAAAGTAAGTAAGGCTGCTTCCGACTTGTCATTATTCCCTGGTTTCCTTTCTTGGGAGAACCTGCTTCCAAGTGCATGTGTCCTTGTAAGCTGCCTTGCAGCCACTGTGGGCAAGAAGCCGTACGGCTTGAGGCAGTGATTTGCACAGGCTCTGGGGTCCACCACACCTGGCTTCACATCCAGGCACTGACCCTTCCCAGCCTCTGGCCTTGGGCCATTGAGTTAATCTTTCTGTGACTTAGTTTCCCATCTGTGAAGTGAGGATTAACTGTGCATCTTACAGAGTCAGCATGAAGAATAAATGAGGTAACATGGAAAATGTGTAGCCCTGCACACAGGAAGTGCTGGGGCACATGAAACTGGCTTGTCATTGTTCAAAACACCATTTATCAACCTTTATTCATTACCCCACTGCCACCTGTAGATCCATTTTGGACATTCTTTTCCTAAACACCCCCAGTGAAAATTTAATACCCCTGATAAACATATTTGTACTTTGCACATAGAAACAGTAAGGTGTTTTCACACACACCCACAAGGGGTATTTTCACCCCATTGAGAATGCATGATTTAAAACAGAGTTAGTGTTTAGAGAAAGAGATGCTTAATGTACTGTTTTATAACACATGTTTAATATAGTATCACTCAAGAGTCAAAAGATACTCATTAAATGCCTTCTCTGTGCCAGGCAGATTGCTAGCCTAGGCTGAATATGGAGTACGGGGGGGAACAAAACAAGTGCAATTCCTGCCCTCATGGAACTAAGGAAGGTGACGTTAGTCACATAATCACGTGTGTCCTTAGGAATGAGAATATTAATGGGGCATTGGGTGGGGCGGTCAAGAAAGTGATGTATATGCTGAGTGAGGAACCCGTTGGTTACCAGGGAAACACAAGGAAGATCCATCCGGGCAGAGTAGCTGCAAAGGCCCTGAGACAGAGCAGGGAGGAAATGCTCTTTTTTTGGTTCTTCAGGTAACTGCCTGGAGCCCAAAGAGAGAAGGAGCAAGTAGGAAGTCAGAGACCAGATCCTGTGGGTCCTTGTACAGAATTTTGGTTTAAAATGTGGACCTAAAAAGAATCAATAAGTGACCTCACCCCAAAAAAGATGATCACTGTAATCATGAAATAAATAAAACATCGCTGTCATTTAATTGTAGATCCTTTTGAGAACACCTTTTGCATACAAAATAAAAATCAGTTTACAGATCAAGCTCAAGGCATTGGCTGTATTTGGTAAATAACATTAGGGAAGAAAAAAGCAAGGGCAAAAACAGTCTGTCCTGGTGAGGTTTGGTTATGCTTGTAACACTCCTTGTTACTTCCTGATGTGCCATGTATTTCATACGTGCCTTTGCTTTCCCTTGGTAACAATGAATGTATTGGATTTTTAAAAGGGCCGAGAAGCAATGGAATGGGTAATACGTAAATTAAATGCCGAGATTGAAGAATTGACGGCTTCAGCAAGAGGAAGCATAAGGACACCGATGGCGGCAGCAGCATTTGTAGAGAAATGACAGTGAAAATTGGTGTATAACATCAGATCCCCTGGGTCTTTCCAAGCTGGCTATATTTATTTGTTATTTAAAAAAAAAAAAAAAGAAACAACTATATTTTAGATAGACTTTTTTGTAATAAGCTGGAGAACAAGTATGTGATTTTTGATGTAAACAAAAAGGAGATGCAGGGCTTCTAAGTAAAAGAGACCAGAAGAAATCTGTGTTATTTGAAATGACCGTCTAATTGTACGGGTTCCAGTATTTATGTTATTAAGTTTTACAAATTTTTGAAAAAGTACTTCGAAATTGGTATTGGCATAGTGATAAATCTCCTTAAGGTAGAATTTTGAAGCTTTTCATGCATTGGAACTCTACCTGGCTTTGGACCAACCCCAGAGCAAAGCAGAGCCACCTTTTCATATACAATCATGATTGCCCTACTGCATTAAACTTGAACAGTTTACATGAGAACTCACTTTAAAAGGAGAAATTGTAACTTCCAAAAGCATGTTAATTTGTTTTGTTTTTTTTTTAAAGAACTTGCTCTGCTTTAAACCACCATTAAAAACTACAGTATTTGATTTGGTACATAATTTTTTGAGTGAAAATTATCACTAAAGTAATATATGACTCCAACAAAAATATGATTTTATTGTATTAGAAGAGTACTGTATTGATTTGCCAAATTTCTGTAACTTGGTAAAGATATTACCTTCCTTGGATTTGTACTTCTAAAAGTCTTTATGTTTTAGTATGCTGTACTATGGGCTGGTTAACTGTAAAAATAAAGTCATTACCTGAATTTTGCAGCATTCTAAACTGAAACAGAAGAACAGCTGTTCACATCTTGTAGCATTTAACATTTGCCTAACTTATAAACTGCCATGTGTCAGAATCATGGTTCTGTAATTGCTAAAGCATGATATGTCAGGTTATTTGAATATAATTACTTTTTGAAGTAATTGTGACCACAAAACATCTTTTTTACATGAAGAGCTGTACGTCATTTGAAATTACTCAAATGATGTCTTGATCTGAAGCATAAATCCCCGGTACTTAATGTTTTTAATAATATGGTGCCACTGCAGGGCATGGGGGGGGGGAGAAAAAACAAAAAAAGGGATTGACCTAAACTAATCACTGAGTGAATTTCACTGCAGCTTTTGTTTATGGGAAATCCTTATTTGGGATGCCAGTGGGCAGCTGCAACTGAAAAACAATCTAGTAAATGTATTTTGCCACTAAATAATACCTTTAATACTTATTTGTTGCATACCAAGTATTTTTATTAGAAGTGATTATCTCTAGCCTTTATTTTCCAGTGCTTTACATACAAGTGATGAACATCCAGTCAGGTTTCCTATAAAAGAAATGAGTTAATGTATGTACATAAACCACAGAAATAGTATGTCAAACTATTTTTTAAATTAGTGTTTTTTCTACTTAAAATATTTGGCTTAAGACTTTCTTAGGACATTTGTAAAAGCACATTAAATCCAGTAAGTTTTCTGATTATTTTTTGTAACCAGAGATGGTTTTTGCAACTGAAATAACATTTCTGCTCAACAACATTGCTAAATTTTTTATATTTGGTAAAAAAAGTTGCCTTGTATGAGTCCTGTAAATAGTACTTGTTCTGAGAAAAGTGTAATGTCCTAATGATAAAAGATTTCTAAGCAAATTCTTTATCCCTTGATTTTTTTTTTTACTCTGACCTAATGATAAAATTCTGTAAATTTTCATTTGTAGTTGCCTCTTTCAGTTAAACAGCTAGTGATACTGGCTTTTACTTGTGAAAATATAAATACACATCAAGGAAATAAATTTAAGAGGACTAGACTGGAATAAAATGTTCATTAAACTCTCGGACTTTTCAGCACCTTATCCTATTAAAATGGAACTTATGCGAATAAAGGAAAACCTTGTTATAAACTTCCCGTGAACTATGTTTTTCCTGATTATAATTTCTTTTTAGTAACTAAAAGAGGTGAGCAAAGGTAATTTTTTCTCCTTATTAGAAACCACACTTGAATTGCTTTAGGCTATAAAACGTTACTGTATTGCAAGGCTAGGGTTTCGTTCTCTTGAATTAGAAGCTTGGATGTGAGGACTTTTCATTGCTGCTGTGGTATCTCTTCTGGCTCCGGGTTTTTCCCCTCAAATTTTTATTCCCACGCCATCCCTGGCCGCTGCCCCCGCCCCGCCTCCCCCGTCTCGTCGCATGGTCATAGGTTACATCCTAAAACTGACGTCAGGCGGGATTGGCACACTTTCTGCAGAGGCTCCACTTGTTTCCAATGTCTTTTTAAATGTAACTCCAGTAAAGTAGAGATATTTAAGTGTTTGGTTTTTATTTTAATTGCAGTTATCAGAACACGGTTGTCTTGCTCCCAAGAACTCAATGAAAACCTCTTAAAGAGCCGTTTCACTGTAGTACACGATCTAGAACCCAGACCTCGCTGTAATGACAGAGGCGTCCCCAGCTCCCTTCTCTGGGGCCAAAGGCGCGCTCGGGGTCACTGCTCGCGGGGCGCCCGGCCTGCAGCGGCCCGCCCTCACCGAGCCACGCGGCTCTTCAGTCAGGGAGCGGGAAGCGCGCGCCGGCCACTCCCTCTGGGGGTACTACGGAAGCCCGAGGGGCACAAGCCAGGGTTGGCCGACCCGTTCCGAACCTGCGGAGCCAATAGGCAGGCGCAGGCGGCCGGCCCGCCCAGGGATTGGCTCCCATGGCGGGACCGCAGGGGCTTTCATGGAGGGGCGGGGCAGAAGGCGGCGGGATTGGCAAATCCGCGCGGCCCCGCCCCTTCCGCTTCTCGGGCCTGACCTTCCTGCAGCTGGGCCGCGCTGGGGTGAGGGGACATTGACGCTTCCGTCGCGATTCGGCCGAAGCGCTCCACTCTCGCGACATCATGGTGGCATACTGGCGACAGGCTGGGCTCAGGTAGGCCCGGGCCTCCGGAACGAAGGGCGCTGGAAGCCCCCGGCACGGCACGACCCGTCCCTGGGTGAGGAGGTCACGCCGAGCGGGCCGGGGTCAGTGGCCCACGCGGGACCGCGGAGCCATCGGGCTCTGCACCTGCCAGCCAAGATGGCGTCTCTGTGGACCAAGCACGCGCACGGGCCCGGAGCCCCTCCCGGCCGCCTCCCGGGGCGGCGGGGGTCGTGGTCGCCCCTCCCGGGAGGCCCAGGCCTGCCCAGCCCGAGTTTGCAGCTTCAGGTTCCAGCCCTTCCCAGATTCTCAGCTCTGTCGAGGGTGGAGGCAGAGTCCGTAACTCGGAGTGGCCTTCATCTGTGAAATGGGTCGGTTGGAGATAAGCCTCAGAAAAAATAGCAATGAGAACTTCTGGGGAATGTGATAGATCTGTCAAAGAAAGAGTGATCTTATTTAAAGGAGTCTTTTTCTTTTTGAATTCTCTTGGTTTACATTGTAAAGGCAATATAGTTCATAAAATCTGGGAAATAGAAGGGGCAAGGTGATTTCACTGGATATCACCGCTGTAGCATTTTTGGCCTTTGTTTCCGGCATTGAGGTGGAGTCGTCAGTGTTACATATAGATACGTAGATAAATATTTTTAAGTAACCCCCATTAATCTCAGGTTTTATCCGTGAAACTGGTGAAAGCCCCTGATAAACCATAGTCCGCTTTGCGCAGAGGTGTGGAACCCTTTGGAGAAGGTGGCCCCTGGTGTAATGGGACAACCAGTGGTCTAAGTATCACACCTGATTTCTTGGCCTGTGCACCTGGTTGAACAAAAGTGCCTTGTTCCAGGTGACACAATTTATCATTTGATTAAGTAGCACAGTAGTACCTTCCAAAGGGAAAATTCTGTGGGTATGTGATTATGATGCAGCTGAGAAACCCAAGGGTGCCCTGACGTGTCTGAGGGCCAGCAAAGTTTTGTAGAGTCAGAAGGATGATAGGCTCCATAATAGGTGCCATTTATTGTACACCTACTGTGTGACAGTTATGGCATTCCATGTGTTTTCACACTTTGTCTCTCATCCTACCAACCACCAGTAAGGCAAGTATTATTATCCCTTTTATTATGTTGTTTTTACAGGTGAGTAAACAAGCCAGAAAGACTGAACAGCTCGAAGGTCACCCAATTAGCAAGAGTGGAAGTAGGCATTAGAACTCTTATCTCTAACTCCCAAAAACCAATTTTAGAGCATGAGAAAATAGTACCATACATACAATCTAAAATATAGTGTATGTGTTACTAGAATAACAGTTTAAAAAAAAAAAACCATAGGACTGTACACACAACAGCGAACCCTAATGTAAATAATGGACTATAGTTAATAGTACAATTATAATGATAGTCTTTTATCGCCAGCTACCACACTTAGGCAAGGTGTCAATAATGGAGGTGGGGGTATATGGGAACTCTTGTCTGCGTGATTTTTATGTAAACCTATAACTTCTCTAATTTAAAAAAAAAACAAAAACAGTACCCTACTCTCCTTCCTGTATCTGAAAGTATAAAAGAGGAGCTGTCATCTTTTGGGAAATAAGATGTTGATGAGAGTCTTATCTACCAAACGGGAAACAAGCTTTTAGGTGTTTTGCTAAGATTGGTGCTGTTCTCCATGAATTTTTCAGTTTAATTTAGAAACCTTGATTAAGTAGGTATTTTCAACATCGGACTTGTGAAACTGAATTCAGTATTCTCAAGAAAATCTTTATCAGAGAAAGAACGATTTTAAATCAAAATAGTTTTTTTCTCTTAATTATGTATATCTTGTTAGAATACTATAATTAAAGAAAAAATTTAAATAGAGAAAAGAAAAGGTATAGCCTCTGTTAGCATTTTGGTCTATTTTCTTTCCTGTGCTTTGGGATTTTTTTTTTTTTTTGATGTTTACACTTTTATTTTAAACTAATACGTGTGCATTAAAGAATGAAAATAGCACAAAGCAAAGTTCACTCTTCTAAACACCAGTTAATAGTTTGGTACATTTCTTTCTGGTCATCTTCTTTTTCTTGATTTAGATTTCTTCTGATACTAGTCAGTTTTAAATCTAGTTCTACAGTCATGTACAAGCGAAATTACAAGTAAAGGAAGGCAAACAAAAACATGGTAACACCACAGACTGGCCAGAGCATTGATAACCAACTGTCTCATCTGTTTTTTTCCCAGCTACATCCGGTACTCCCAGATCTGTGCAAAAGCAGTGAGAGACGCACTGAAGACTGAATTCAAAGCAAATGCTGAGAAGACTTCTGGCAGCAGCATAAAAATTGTGAAAGTGAAAAAGGAATAATCTGTAAGTTACTGATTTGTTTAGAAGAAGATTTGCATCTTAAATTTTGTTTCAGATCACCTTAAAAAGTAAAAGTATTTTTAGTTGCATCCTCTCCCAATTTTTGGATGATAAGTCCCTTCGAAGTTAGTTAGTAGAACAATAACTTAAAGCATACAAGTTATAGAAGTCCTGTGGCATAAGAAAAGAAAGTCGTTTCAGGCCCTGACAAGTCAAAGTAATTGGCACATTGATTTTCAGTTAATTTAGCAATGCCTAGGTACAGAGCCATCTTGTTTTAATTAAACCTATTTCATTTGTCTGCACAAAATCAAATAATTCAGAGGATACACTCCCCACCTTTGTAATTGCTACTGGAATTATATAACAACCAGTAGCATGAAAAATTATGTTTCTTTGCATTTTCATTTCCCCCACATCTGCTACTGTTCTCATAAATCACTGCTTGCTAAAAATAAAGGCTAAAACTACAGACATAGGTCCTACTGTGATCAGCCAGAAAAATTCTGCAAGACCCTGTGAATACTGTTTTGCCAAATTTTTGCTTTCAGGGGGTTTGGTTCATTTTACTTCTCAAAAGATGATGGTGATATAAAGTTACATTCTCATGCCATAGGAAGATAGTTTTGTACAGTTCATAAGTTCAGACTTTTGTGCTCCAGAACTACTAAATTGATTTGGTCTCTAAACTACTTTCTTGACATTGTTACTTCAAAGATAAACAGGGAAAATTATCGGAGAGATGGTTTTCAGGTATAATTTTCTGAAAATTTCACAGTAGCTAGGAAATGTGATAAATATTAATCTTTTGGCAGCTTGTGCTTATGAGCAATTTTACTTATTGGAACTGTCTCCCCTAAGCACTTCTCATTTTCATTTTGAATTAGTAAATATTTTATTACAAGCCTGGAGATGCAGTGTTTTGAATTTAGCTCTTTTTCTAGGGGCTCTCTGTCTAATCTCGTAATTCTGAGTAACGAGAACTGGTTTTATGTTGGGTTGTTTTGTTTTAACAATGAGGTAACTGAGAAAATCATGTAGCCTTCCTCTGCAGCATAGCAATCTAACTCTCCTGACTTAATGGTGTCTTTGGCATCACAAAATAGTTCCCAGCTCCTACAAAGAAAATGACAATCCCTTTCTCTTATATCCTGCAGGAGATGGGGGTCCATACCCCATTAGCACGGGAGGATTGTTGTATCATTTAAAGGCAAAGCAATTTCTTTGTTGCTAGGATAGTGTTTAATTTTACTAGGCAGGGAAAAGCCTGTTCAGCTATAGCCGAGTATGTGAACCAGGACTTTTTACAGTCCCACCCTAGTGCACTGAAGCCACACTTAAATTATTCAGTTCACTGTAAGGAAGTTATTTCCCATATTCATGTTCAACTTTTCAGAAGACACAAGAACTAGCAACTGTTGCATTTTCTCTTTTCCTCCTAGACCCAGACTAAAGCTTGAAATGCTACATTTCCAAGGTGAAGATATGTGGGCACATGTTATGGCAGATTGAAAGCAATCTGGCTTCATGGAAAAAAAAAAAACCTGTCTTGTTCATAGATTAACAATGCCAATAAAATGAAGTGTGGTTTACTCCTCTGTTGTGTTTTGATTTTCACTGAACTGTTGCTGAAACTATCTGTACAACTACAGGATAATGACCATGTAAACAGGGGCTTCTAGAAAGGAGGCACTGGAGGGTATTTAAAATCTACTCACCAAAGGGCTGCAGAAACATGTTGAAAATGTCTCCAGAGAGGACGTGCTCTTGCTCATGACATTAATTGGTGGTCAGAATTGCACCCTGTCATTGAGGCTCTCTTGCCTCTTATCTCTGAGTTGCAGAAGTCAGACCCGAGCAGCAGATGGTCATTTTCCCCTGTCCTCATCCTTTTGTGGCGGCAGCAGTGTCTCTAGGTAGTGCCACTTAGCCAGGAGCCTCAGTGAAAATAACAACTATAAAAGTGTAAATTAGAATGACAAATACTAAATTGTAGTACTGATTTTTTTTATCGTGCACTTAAAACCTATAGGGAAGAACTGTTAATACTATTATTTATGTAAGCACAAAATGCTTTTTAGGTTGTTTTGTAAATGAATCTTCATATTTGGTAGCATTCTCATAGGAAATGAGGCAAAGCTGTTCAGTAACTTGCTTATTGAGTTGATGGCCGAGCTGAAATTAAAATCTAAGATTCTAGACTAGAGGTCCAGCCGTGATGATTACAGGAGTCCAGTGGTGTTTGCATGGGGTTTCATTCATTCATTATTTATTGATGAATAATTGTAGCAAATGCTTTGTTTTTATCTCTCCTTGACACTTGGAAGCACTTGACCGAGCCAAACACCACTGCCAAGTTACCTGCTTGATTTTAACTGTTCTTGGAGAATGGAGAAATGAATTTTAACAGGAAATTGAAACACTGCTCAGCCTCTGTAGAACCAGTTCTCACATGGTACTTCAGCTAAGAGTAACTCATCAGGGCCAACTCCTGGCATTGCTGGGGGTGAGCTGAAGACAATAGTCTGGCCTTGTCTTCTAGAGGTGACAACTTGCCACGGGACACTTACAGGTTTTATTTCATTCTAGGCACAGGGCATGCGAAGAAGTGTACCAGACTGGGGAGAGCAGGGGGCCGCTGGGCAGGCACAGGTTAAGAGCCCTGGAGTGTGAACTCAGGGCAGCTTGGCAGCTCGGTGTGTGCTGCAGTCGCCAAGATCAAGGTGCCAGGAAGTGTCCTGCGTCACGGGACAGGGGTAAACGAGTCCCACGGTTGCAGGGCCGTTCTGAGACCAGATGAATAAAGTAACTAATCAGCCAAGGGCTAAATTATTTCCAGCCAAGTAATTAGAAATAAGTCCTTTATTAGAGAGGCGGGTGGGATAATTAAGGGTGAGGCGTAGGGACAGGGCTCTGATTTGGAAGGGATCACAGTAACTGTATAAAAAAGTTTACTGCCAGCAGAGTTTCTTTGAGACTTTCTTTGTGATTCAAAAAAAAAAACCCTGAGCCGATACTGTGATGAAATAAACTTACCTCCAGCCTGCCGCGGACCTGTCAGGGGTGCGGGACCCAAGTTGCCAGCGACCCTGATCACCCAGCTGGGGCCCTTTCACCAGCTGGGTGGTTTTTGAGGGAGTTGGTTAATTTTATATCCTTGTGTGTAAAGCAGAAAAATTGGACAAGCTCTAAAATTTGGAGATTCTGCTGTCGCCTTCTCCGAGAGACCAGTGTCGCCGTAGCAACCACACCACTAAAGGAATAAGCTCCTCAGAATCAGAGGGGACAGATTTCTCTTGGTTTCCAGTTTTGTTTTTTAATCTGTTTCTACCATATGAAAGAGTAGAAAGATGAGATGCATTTTGAAACATGTTTAACCACTCAGATTAATCAGTCTGGCAGGCTCCAAGAAAAGGAATTTATTTGGTCTGAAAGAAAGCAGTTTAGCCATTTAAAATTTAATTTCTCAGTACATTAATGATTACTATTGAGCAAACAAAAATCTTTACAGTAATATAAATCAGAAGTTGGTTTTAAAGATTTAAATCTGTATCTTTCCTGGCATCTATTTAATTGCCTTTTTAGATAAGAGGAAGAAAGAGCTCATGTGGGGAAGTATGTGTATAAATTCTTAGGTAATCACAGGTTATAAGTCTTTTTAGCATCTAAGGAAGTTTTTAATTTCAAACTAAGAGACTAAGAGTATATAGCTAAAATTCCTTACCAAGTTTAGCACTTCTTGAACCACAGGTAGAAAGTGTTTAAAACATTAGGGGGCTTTTTTTCAATTGTGTAAGTAGACTTGTCTGTGATTCTGATGGCAAACCTGAATTTTCTCTTGGTATCCATTTTGCTTGTTTCCTTATAATTTCTCTGGCTGACCCACTGTTACCCATCTACTCGCTACTTTACTGCAGATTACAAAAGCAAGTCGGAAGAGGAAAATCCAGTTGCCTGCGAGTAAATGTCTCCTACAGTGAGGGTTGCAGCCTTCCCGGCTACCTGTGGACTAGTACAGCGCAGTGGCAACTCGAGAAAGCTGTTAAAAAACCCTTATGGTTCCGGAAGGGATGGTAGTGCTGTATGTCAGAAACGGGCAAACTGGAATGAAGAAGTTATGGATGATTTGATTATGCTCTTGTGTATTTGGTCTTGTTGTAATGTGAGCATATTAAAATCATGTGATGGTTAAAGCTGTGTCATCCCGCAGACATTTATGGCAACTTCTGCAAATTAATTTGAACTGTAAAAGTTCCCTAATGAGATGATGTCCTCTGTACCCGGGAAGGACATTGCAGCCGTTGCTGCTTAATTCCTCCATTTGAATGGTTGCCGTGCACACACTATGCCCTTTCTCAAAGAGCAGAGAGGCTGCAGAGCATTTTCAGGGGATGATTACTGAATGAAAGTGAAAAGGGCATTTCAGAATAGCCTTTAAAAGAAAAATAAGGATGATCGTTAATGAATTCCCAGAACCTAGCACTAATAACAAACTTAAAAATACATAAATATGTATATGTTGAAAGCTAGCTATTCAGAAATAAAGATCTAAGGATTGGAATTCTTTCGTTCTGCTGGTTGTTTGGGGGCTTGTTTTTCATCAGGTATTTCTGTGGAGAGGATTACTAGGGCTTTTCCCCTCCCTTTTTCTTTTCCCATTTAGTGGGGTGAGGTCTCCATGAGGCCTGCACAGTTCCCTGGTGGACGCTGATCGCATGCACCAGACTCCTTGGCTCCCCACATGCTAACTGCCCTGGCTTTTCTAGGGGGAACAAGCGCAAGCAGACAGGGTGCTGGCTGGTGTTGGAGAAGAGGGCACCCAAGTCAAGGGTCTAGGCAGCCCCAGGAGGCCAAGTGGGGATTCCAGGGGGCTTATCAATGCTGCATGCCAATGAGTTGGAAGATCAGCGTCACCTGCAGAGAATGCCCGCGGATGCACAGGTGCACGCGTGGTGCCTGACTGCATAGGGCAGGTACCCGGGAGCTAAACAAAGGGCACGCTGTACCGTAAATTCATATCGCTACTGAAAAAAGTCACTAGCCTCGGCAGTGAATGCCAGATGCCTCAAGGTGAGAAAGTGCCAGCAGAAGGCCCTCCCGCCCCTCTGCCATTTTGCCCGTCCTTCCTCCAGGCGTCCGGTGTCAGAGCTAGCAAGGCTGGGAAGTGTTCCCTGTGCGCAGTGCAGAGTAGGCTTCCGGTGGCCACAGGAAAAGCAATCGTCTTGGGGAAAGTGGTTCTGTGACGACGGATGGCTTGCGTGCATGCAGTTTCTCTCACGGTTAGCGTCCTTTACCTTCTGGTTCAGCTTCTGCCTCCTCCATGACCTCTTCATTCTCCTCCAGAACTGCTTTAGCATCTTGAAGCTGTTGGTACTCGGATATCAAATCATGGATGTTGCTTTCGGCTTCTCCAAACTCACTCAAATCCATTCCCTCACCGGTGTACCAGTGCACGAAAGCCTTCCTTTTGAACATAGCCGAGAACTGCTCGGAAACCCTGGTGAAGAGCTCCTGGATGGCCGTGCTGTTGCCTATGAAGGTGGCAGCCATGTTCAGCCCGCGGGGAGGGATGTCACAGACGGCGACCTTGACGTTGTTGGGAATCCACTCCACGAAGCAGCTGCTGTTCCTGGTCTGCGCGGCGAGCAGCTGCTTGTCCACTTCTTTCATGGACATCTTGCCCCGGAAGATGCAGGCCACCGTCAGGTAGCGGCCCCGGCGAGGGTCACAGGCAGCCATGGTGTTGCGGGCGTCGAACATCTGCTGGGTGAGCTCGGCCACCGAGAGGGCCCGGTACTGCTGGCTGCCCTGGGCCGTGAGCGGGGCGAAGCCGGGCATGAAGAAGTGCAGGCGCGGGAAGGGCACCATGTTGACGGCCAGCTTCCGCAGATCAGCGTTGAGCTGGCCCGGGAAGCGCAGGGAGGTGGTGACGCCGCTCATGGTCAGGGACACCAGGTGGTTGAGGTCACTGTAGGTGGGCGTGGTCAGCCTCAGGGTGCGGAAGCAGATGTCATAGAGGGCCTCGTTGTCGATGCAGAAGCAGGCGTCAGCGTTCTCGATGAGCTGGTGGATGGACAGGACGGCGTTGTAGGGCTCCACCACCGTGTCGGAGACCTTGGGGGACGGCATGATGCTGAAGGAGTTGAGGATGCGGTCGGGGTACTCCTCCTGGATCTTGCTCATGAGCAGCGTGCCCATGCCGGAGCCCGTGCCCCCGCCGAGGGAGTGGACGACCTGGAAGCCCTGCAGGCAGTCGCAGCTCTCGCTCTCACCCCTCACCACATCCATCACGCTCTCGATCAGCTCGGCACCCTCCGTGTAGTGCCCCTTGGCCCAGTTGTTGCCAGCGCCAGAACTCCCTGTGGCGAAAAGGACTCGTAAGAGGGCCTCGCCCAGGGTAGGGGGTGGGAAGCAAGGAAGCCGAGAGACGGGGGGACCACTGGGAGGCCTGCGCACAGCTTCCTCGTGGATCCTTCCAGAACAACCTACCATGGACAAAACTGTCTGGTTGGAAAAGGGCTCCTAATTTGCTCGATCGGATGCTGTCCATGGTCCCGGGTTCTAGGTCCACCAAGACGGCTCGGGGCACATACTTCTTGCCTGCATGGGACAAGTGGAAGATGTCAGCGAACTTGTTTTTCTAAAAAGTTTATGTTTCATCAAAATAGAGCCTCGTGATACCGGACTCCCCTCCTCCCCAGCCCCCCCCCGTCCAAAAAAAAGCTATTCTAAAAAAGGGCTCTTTGGTAGATACTTTTCATCTATCAACCCCAACAATTACAAAAATCTACGAAACACCTGAAAAGTACGGTGTTTGGGTTTGTGGTATGGCCACTGAGGGAGATTCTGTTCCTTCCCGTTGGAAATGATTCTGGTTTTCCATTAAAAAGGAAAAAGGAAGGAGATGCTTAACTGGCTCTCCTCTGGGCTTCTTCCCGGCTCTTCCCCTCAGGCTGGGGCCCCTTCCCCTGGCTTTTGTGGGCTTGCGGGTTTCCTGCTGGGGGGCCGCGACCCCAGGGGGGCCTACCGTAGGCCTCGTTGTAGTAGACGCTGACTCGCTCCAGCTGCAGGGCCGAGTCGCCGCCGTAGCTCCCCTCAGGGTCAATGCCGTGCTCCTCACCTATCACCTCCCAGAACTGAAAGCAGAAGGCGGGCGGCCGCGGCCTGAGCAGCCAGCATGTCCCAGGCTGCGTGTCCCCTGCACGGACAGTGTTTGCAGCCATTTTCATAAATGACCACCCCAGCTGCAAGTCCGTTTTTGCCTCTACTAAACAGGAACGTGACGTCTGCGTTTTATACCCACCTGAACTCCTTAGATAAACTGCCCGGCACATATACTCAGGTGGATTTGCCTCTGTTAATTTCAGGCCGTGGTATACCTGAAAGCTGTTGTTTTTGAATTTCGCGTCAGAAGGCATACTTCCAACTTCACCCCATAGTGCCCCAGGCTGGTGAAGTGTAGACCCCACAACAGGAACGTAAGCTGAATTCTTATCTGACTTCACAATAACATCGAATTTCGCTTTGGGGGTTTATTTTCATACAGTTTCCCAAAAAGCCTGTGGACTAAGAAATGTGTGTTTCTGATGATGGGGGAGGCACACAGTTCCAAGTTCTGCGGAGCTCTTCTCGCGCCTATTTGAAACATGGTGCACTTTGAATCCCTGCACAGTATTTATAATATAGATATGTGCCAAGCTCTTAATATGGAAGCAGTTACTGAGATGGCCCCTTCTGATAGTCCGGAAGAAGTACAGATTAAAGTGCAATGAAAATGTGTTCACTTATGTTAAAATCCCCAAGGGTGGTTTCCCAACCACGTCTTGTAATTGACGGCTCTGCTCTGGCTGCTGGCTGGATAATGCGACTCTGTTTTAGAGGAAATCGCCAGCACTGTTCAGAGAGCAGAAGAATAAATAAAGATAAGTTCTGTGAACCACAAATGAAATGTGTCTTAAAGTTTGTATGGCCCCAGATAGTAAGGAGCCACCAGGGCCCTAACCACTAGACCTCGCGACCCTGTCGTGGGAGTGGTCCCTAACCCGGGCCCGCAGCCCCTCGCGCGGCCCCCCTCATCATCTTGTCACTCAGAACAGGGCAGCTCCCGCCTGCCCCGACCCTGTGCCACTCGAGAAAGTTGTCCTGTCACTGTGCCTTAGAAAGAGGACAGCTGCTTCTCATCTTTGCACCGAGTTTAAAACACCTGCATTTAGAGACCTTAGCAGTAAAATTTTGCAGTCCATGCCTGAAGAGTGATTTTAAAACAGCAAAGAGAACGAACTGCATAGATGTCACTCAGGAGAGTGGCTATCTTAACATCAGGACTAGATGCCCGGGGCCCCAACACCCGGCTTCTTGGCATCGGCTGAAAAATTTAGGGGGTGGCGGGAGAAACACTCATTTATATTACAGAGGATGTAAAACTATTCTGCCACCATACAGGAAAACTTTAATTTAGGTTTACCTTTTTAATTTTTTATTGCATACTAAATAGAACAGTAGTTGATTGATTTTACTCTATGCCATGAACCCGAGAAAGGCGGGAAGGGCAAAATTTGTGAAGAGTTCCCCAACAAACTTTGGAAAACTGTTTTGAGACAAATTACTCTTTGTAGATATGAAAAGTTCATTGCTGAGATGATAAAAGTAAAACTGCTTGGCTTGTGTCAATTACACAGATGTAATTCCTGACAAAATTAACATAAATTAAATCAACCCCCTCAGCCTTTAAAATTTCCTGTGTTTCTTTAACTAAAGATTTCACTCAATAAATATTTGGCAAATGCATGCAGGCTGCTCTGCTTTGCTCTCCCTGCTAGTCTGAGGCGCTTTCTCAGCTGGCTGCACCGATGGGCAGCGGCGAGGCCAGTCCTGGTCAGTCCTTCTCCCCCTCCTACCTTGGCTCCGAGCTGGTTTCCACACTGGCCGATCTGGATGTGCACAATTTCACGCATCCTTGCTTCGCACCCAAGTACTCGGTCTTCGCGGAATCCTCAGAACTGGGGGGAGCCTCTGTTCACCCTGCAAGCTGTCAGCACTCTGGCATGGCAGTGAGGGGCAGCTGACAAGCCACCCTCCCAGAGCACCCCGAGGGTGTGTCCAGTCCAGAGGCCCGGCCCAGCCACCCCTCCTCCCTGCCGCTCGTCCGCCCGGGAAGGGCTGCTCTTTCCTTTCCCGGTACAGAACATCGCCCCGTCATTTCCTAGGGTGCAAGACCAGAGGCTGCCTGTGTGCGTGGCGCGTGGAAGCTCGGGGCTTCGGCAGGCCTGGCCTCGGGGGGCTCTGGCAGCATCACGGGCTCTGGGCTCTGCTGGATGATGGGAGAGGGTGTCCTGGCTCCCAGCTCACTGGCCTGGCAGGTCCACCTGCAAAGGTGTTATCTAAATCCGTCATAGACAGATGAGGCCACGCGCCCCAGAGAGGGAACTCACACAACCAGAAAGACGTGTCCCCCACCGTCTTCTGCATGTTTCTGAAGGGGTGGTGTGAAAGCCCCTGGTGGCACTGAGGTGACTTTGGGTGGCACCTGGGTGGAAAGTTCTTTTTTTAAGCTGTATACATTAATGTTAACAGAAAAAAGCTAGTGTTTTATAACAGGCTAATGATAAACGTTTCCATTTTGAATTCAGCCAAAGCGGGGAAGTTGACATGGGATTCTTTGGCATTTGGGCAATCGTGGTAAACACAGAATCCAAACTGCACGGTGCCACATTCAAGGCCTTTCCCAGTCTGCCCCCATCTACCCTCCCGACCCCTTTCCCCGAGTCCTGTCATCAGAAACCCCGTGTGGTACTGGCCTGGAGAGCACCCCTGGCCACAGGCCGCACCCCGCCCACGCCCATCCCCCACGTTCACCTCTCTGTTCACACTCTCCCTCCCTGAAGCCCCTTCCCCCATTTCTGCCCAGGCCTCTGCAGAGGGGCCCTGCCCACACTGCCGGGACCTGGTGGGCCCACCCCTCCCTAGCTCCTAGCCCCCTCGACCACGACCTCCTTGCTCATGTTGACTGGGGGTTGATTGTAGCTACTCATTCCCTTCCCCAGACCCTGAATTTTTCCAGGAGAGCTGGGTGGGACCGTCCCCCCATTTCCCCAACACCCAGCAGAGACCAACCACAGTCCTCAGTCACTCGAACCAGCTCTTCTGCCTCCAGGTCCTCAGCAAGCCTCCCCACACTGCAGGCAAAACACCCTCCAAAACAGCCTCCCTCCATCACCTCATGCCACGAGCCACCCAGAGGCACCGGGCAGGGCGGCCAGCCAGGCACCAGCCTAAATACCCTGCCCCAGACAGCAGCTGCGGCAGATGGAAGGGGGACGGACGTGCAGCCCCCTGAGAGGGAGCCAGGACGAGGGGGTGGATGACGGGCGAGAGCCGCCCTCTGAAGGGGCAGGTGGGCAGGCCCAGGGCACCCCTCAGGCCCCAGCCTGGCTCGAGGCCCCTCTCCAGCATTTGCCAGGCTCCCCAAGGAGCCAAACAGCTCCCGCAATATGGAGACCACATGCCGGGAGCCCGTGAAGTAGGGCTGGAGGGACAGGCACCAGCGGACCCCTGCACCGAGCCCCCCGTCGAGCCCTGGAGCAGCTCAAGGACACCAGCCCACAGGATGCAGCCCCAAAGGCAGGAGCGTTGAACCCTGAACTCTGACCCCAGCCTTGCTGGGACATGTGACCTTGCCCCCCCTTGCCCACAAGGGGTCCGTCCCTGCCTGGCCTCTGACTCCTACATCCTATGGGGCCCCAGAGGTGAGGACAGTGATACAAGCAGGACTATTGGGGAGTACAGGGTGGAATAGCCTCTTCTTACTCTCAAAGGAGTTGGACCACAGAAGAGGGCCTGGCCAGACACAAGAAGACACCCAGGTGTGGGCAGAGGGACCCTCTCCCAGGCCCGCCAGGGACCAGGGCAGCTCGTCCCTCAGCAGGGGTCGGGGTCAGTGGTGCGGCTTTTGGGACTGGCCTGCCTGACCTAAAACGGGACCCGGGGGAAAGTTGCTATAAAAAAGGACAACTGTCAAAATCTGAATACGGGCAAAGCGCATCTGATAACAGTATTACATCCATGTTCCATTTCGCGAACGCGGTCACCGCCCAGCGCCGTGTCAGCACAGGGCCTGGCTTCCAGGAGACACTGTGATGGGTCTTGACACCTGCAGTTTACTCTCCGCAGTGCACAGCACCAGGAAGGCTGGGATGAGAGCGGAGGCAGCGACAAAGCAAATGCGGGAAATGCTGGCAACTGGTGGATCTTCTCAAACTTCGAGAAACCTGGCAAGATTCATGCTCATACAGGGTCTCTCTACACTGGAAATTATTTCTACTCAAATCCGAATGGCCACATGCTTCACAGACACTTCTGGTCCATCCCACGAAGGGTAAAGAGAGGAATGTATGAATCCAAAAGAAATTGACAAGTGTATTCACAAGTCTTTTTCACAAATTAGAAAATACACAGGATGGGTCATTCAGCTTTCACCGACATTACCGCATCTTCCCTCCCTCTGCTGGGGTGCCTCTTCACCTCTTCTCTGCAACCCCCCCACCCTTCCCCACCCCACCAGCTCATCAGGCTCCTCCAAAGCTCAAAGGCAGCCCCACTGCTCCCCAGGACCCCCTGCTCTTCCCTCAGCCGGGAGACCCCCTGGCCCCTGGGAGCCCAGGCACACTGGCAGCAGCTGGCCCCGGGCTCCAGTGGCCAGTTCCTCCGGCACAGGCCTTGTCTCCCCACCGGCCCGTGTCACTTCGCCTTCAAATCTCCAAAGTGGCGGGTACCCAACAGGCCTTGGTCCGCATTTGTGAAAGGAACACAAACAGCTGCGCGGGTCTGAGCCCCCAGGGGCCGGTTTTCTCAAGGCCAAGGCTGTTTATTCACGAGTTGTCCTGCTGGTGGCTGGTGGGCCCGTGGTGCTCGAGGCCTTCCAGCCTGCAGAGACCCCACCTTCGAGGCGGCCTGGGCTGAAGGCATCTAGTGCTTCCGGCGCCTGGCTGCCCGCGGACGGCTTGCGGGTGGGGGACCCGGGAGCCTGCTGGGCCGGGGCCGGGCATTTTGGATCTTCCTGTGTTCACTCCTGGCTGCAGGAGCAGGATCCAAGGTGCCAGGGCCACCTGGAGCACATGTCCCTGGGTCCCCCCAGTTCACTTGGGGAGGGAAAAAGCCATTTTTCCAGATGGACACTTCAAAGGCTTCTCTGCAATGGGACTATTGTCAAAAAGGGGGAGAAAAGGGAAACCGTGTTTGCTTTGACTCAGGAGTCGCTGCCGTCGCTGCTGTGTTACTCCGGCCCTGCCGGGGCTGAGCCTTGGACACTGGACTCTGCAGGGGCTGAGGGGCAGGGCAGGTGCTGGCCAACGGAAGGTCAGCAGGTCCCGGAGCCCAAGCCCAGCTCGGCCCCTGCTCAGGGCCCTTCTCCTCCGTCAACCTGACTTTTCTCACCTTAGAATGGGGTGACCTGTGCCCAAGTCGTGAGTTTGCCGTGAGGAGCGAGCAAGACGTGGCTGGCTCCTGGACACTGGTGGGCAGCGTTCTTCAGATCTGGTGCTCGGGGTGGAAGGACAAGGCGTGTGTCTCCAGGGGATGGACCCGATGCTCGGCTCCTGCACACTGCGCATCCAGGGTGTCTCGCGCCAGCCACGGCCGTGGTCCGGGGGTATCTATTTGAATCACGAATCCAGGCACACTTCAGGGACACTGTGGGTTTGGCTCAGACCACCGCAACAAAGAATATACAAAAGAGCCAGTCACCCAAATTTCCCAGTGCATATAAAAGTTATGTTTACTATACTGCGGTCTGTTAAGTGTGCAATAGCATTATGTCTTTAAAAAACAATGTACAGGATTCCGGGAAGATGGCGGCATAGAGAGGAGTGGAAGCTAAGTAGTCCCCCTGGAACAACTAAAAAAAACCAGAAACAACTAGTAAATAATCCAGAATAACTGCAGGGGGACAAACGAGACCGTCCATTCATCACACACCAACCTGAATTGCGAGGAATGCCTGAGAACACAGCATAAAATCTGTAAGTGAAACCCGCGGA
>PVKY010002699.1:0-24395 GCA_004027775.1 Bradypus variegatus | reverse complement strand
AGGCTTTTGAGCCAGCCCCAGGCTCTGCCCCTCCCTGCCCCTATTTCCTGACTGAGTAATCCTGGGCAAGCCACTTCACCTCTCTGAGCCCCATTTAACAAATCACAAAAGCCATATTGGGAGATTTAAATGGGACATTTGGCTGGTGCTGGATTATTTGAGGTCTAGAAATCCTATGGAAGTAAAGGGCTCACTCTCTTTAATGGAATTCCAGGCATCAATTCCCCTGGATGTGAGATTTATCTGGGAGGCAAGGATAAGCCCACAAATATTCTACATTGTCTGCAACCTACTTCACCTACACATAGGAACTTCCCTTTTTAGGGGAAGATTGTCCTGAATCTTGATGAGTTCATCATCATCATCATCATCAACATCAAGAAGTTTTAGGCAACATTTAATGAGCACTTACTTTGTATCAGGCACTGCCCAGGTATCTCTAATTCCCCATAAGGAATTAGAGATATATATCATTACATTATTATACCCAGTTTATAGAAGAGGAAGCTGGGGCTCAGAGATGCCAAGAAGTTGCCCGGGGTCACACAGCCAAGAATGAACTCACGGCCCCTGCTCTAACCACTGCACAACACTTCCCTTGCATGGGATGACAAAGGATACCTGCCTGCACTATCTGGGGACCTTGATTCCCCAATCACCCTTTCTAGGGTTCAGTTTCTCCCCCTCTTCCATAAAACAGGGTTTTGAATCCTTAGTTGTCCAGTGAGGGGACAAAGCAGGGTTTCTTAGACCCTTTGGACAGATGAGAAAATGGAGCCCAAAGTGAGACAAGGGCCCTTGGTCACTGGGACTGGAAGCCAGGACCAGGCCCAGCCCAGGCCCTGACTTCTGCCTGTCACCTCCTCAGAAACCAGCCCTGACCCCAGCCGGCCCCATCCTAGGCTTGCTCCAGGCACCGTGTCACTAAGGTGGTCGTGGTTCTGTGGTGGAACAAGGGAGAGGAAAGAAGCAGCAGCTGACTAGGTCAGGGCCAAGCCTGAGGCTCTGTGCCAAGCCCCATGCCAGGTACCAGGAATAACCGGAAGGGTTTTCTCGCAGACAGCATTCATTGAGCACCAACTGTATGCTGGCTGCTGTTTGAAATCTTCTCCATGCATTATCTCACTTAGTTCTGGCCACACCCTGTGCAGTGGGGACGGTTATCATCCCCGTTTACAAATGAGGAAACCGGGGCACAGAGAGGTTAAGTGACTTGCCTAAGGCAACACAGCAAGGAAGCAGGGATTTAAACCCAAGGCTGTCTGACATACCCACTATGTGAGATGACTTGAGTCCAGGAGAGGGAAAGGAGAGAATGACAACAACAGTGGGGTTGCTGTTAATAGTATTATTGATGACCCTTCATATCAACCACTCTGGGGTCTATCAGTAAGCCAGGCACTGTGCCAGGCACCATGGTGAAAAAGAGTAAAAGGACACGAGTGGCTTCCTGTCCTCCAGGGAGCTCCCAGGTTGGGGGACATAAAGGAAATTCAATGCCAGGTGGAGAAGGACATGCCATTTCCAAATTGAAAAGGACAGAGAAGGCAACATCCATCCTTTCCTTTGGGACAGGACTTCACAGCCTGTGGCCTCCTTTCCACGAAGCCAGACTGCCATTATGCCTTCCGTGTCCCTTGGGCCAGGCTCCGGGACATGTGGGCTTTTTACTGCTGCCAGGCTCAGGAGCCCCAGCCACTGAGCGCTCACCACATACTGGGTTCTGGACCTCACTCCCTCAGCTGAGTCTTACTCTGGGTCTGCTCTCATTTTGCAGAAGGGGAAACTGAGGCTCAAAGAGCTGAATTACCTGCCTATGCCCACCCTGCGGGACAGGAGCAGAGAGAGAGAACACACATCTTGACCTCTTGACCAATGTCTGCTCACCCTGCTCCTTCCCTTGAGCTCTGCAACAGCATCTAAAATGAGGCCAGAGTGATGCCCACCCTGTGTATTATGTCCTCCCAAACACCATGTTCTTTGATGTGGAGGCAGATGCATTTAGTTTTGATTAGATTGTAAGTCACTGATTGAGCATTTTCATGGAGATGCGACCCACCCAACTGTAGGTGATAACCCTGATTGGATAATTTCCAGGGATGTGTGGACCCACCCATTCAGCATGGGCCTTGATTATTTTACTAGGGCACAATATAAGCTCAGACAGAAGGAGTGAGCTTGCTACAGCCAAGAGGGGCACTTCGAAGAACGCACAGAAGCTGAGAGAGGAGCTGCAACTTACAGAGACATTTTGAAGACGGCCGTTGAAAGCAGAGTTTTACTGATGCTTTGGAGGTACTAGCCCAGAGTTTGCCCTGAGAAGCTGAAGCCTAGAGAGGAATGTCCTGGGAGAAAGCCATTTTGAAACCAGAACTTGGAGCAGATGCCAGCCACGTGTTTTCCCAGCTAAGAGGTTTTCCGGACACCATTGGCCATCCTCCAGTGAAGGTACCCAATTGTTGATGCATTACCTTGGACACTTTATAGCCTTAAGACTGTAACTTTGTAACCAAATAAACCCCCTTTATAAAAGCTCATTCATTTCTGGTGTTTTGCGAAAAGGCAGCATTAGCAAACCAGAACACCATGGGACTGTTGAACTCATTGAGTGGGGGCCCAGGATGTGTGTTCGTGAGTCTGTTTGCTAAGTCCTCAGGCAGGGCGCACTTGACCTGAGAACAAACACCCACTGAAGCAACATGGTTTATTCCCTTTGTTATCTGTCATGCATGCATGGAAACCGACTGCAGTTTTGTGGCCCAAATCCATCAATCGATGTGGAACTTGTTCCAGATAAAGGGCCAGGGGAGGCCCACAGGCCTCTGTCTCTCCAGGCACCCTCCCTGCTCAGGCCCTCAGTGTGGGTATGAGCAGCATAGGGGATCAGGGGGTCAGAGGGACCTGGATGGGAGATGGGGTCCCCTGAAGGGGGCAGGTTTGAGGGGTCAGAGGCTAAACCCATGGACAATTGGCTTTACTTCCTCTGGACAAGCAGTGCTTTCTCAAAGAGGGTCAGTGGACAGATGGCTGGAGGGGTGAATGGACAGATGTCTGGGTGGACAGATGGGTGGGTGTGTGGGATGGGTGGATTATCTGGGTTTTAGCTACAGGGAAGGAGTGTGGCTGTATCTGACTTTATGGGTGTGTCGGCATGTGTGTCCATCTCTGAGTATTTGCATATTTGTGTGTCTGTGGGTGCCCCAGCCTGATCTGGGGTCCACATCTGAGGGTCTGTTGGTGTCTGTGAGGTCTGTTTGTGTGTGTCTATCTATGAGCTCAGTTGCATCTGGACACTTGCTTATTTGTGTGTCCAAGGATATGTGCCTCTGTACGTCTAGCTGTGTCTATGTACTGACATCTCTGTGATTCTCAGTGGGTTTTGTGTCCTCGTCCTTATATCTGTGTGTCCAGGTGTGTCTGTGTGTCCAGGCTTATCTGCTGTAGGAGCATATCTGTGTCCCTGTGTGTCCACATCTGTATGTTTTTATTTTATGTCTGTGTCTGCTCCCTGTGTGTCTGTATCTAAGTGTGTGTGTATGTGTCTTTGTGGCCCCAGATCTGACAGTGGGTCCAATCTTTGTGTCCAGGTATGACTGTATGTCCCGGCTGAACTGTGTGTCCGTGTCTGTGTTTCTGTCTGATGGTGTTGTGTGTGTCTTTTTGTGTCTAGGCGTCTCCAGGACCCAAGGTCTCACTGTGCTTCGGGTGTCTCTGTGTGTCCAGGTGTGTCTGTGTTTCCCGGGCTAGTTGTGTGTCCAGCCCGCGCCTCCATGCCCTCCCCCAGGGGGCGCCCCTGCCCGGCCGTCGCTCCCTCCGTCGGGCTCCTGCCCCCTGGGTGCGTCCAGCCCGCGGGGAGCGCGAGCCGCGGAGGGGGCAATGGGTGGGTCGCCTGGCCCCCGCCCACCCGCGCCGTCCCGCCCCCGCCCCCGCCCCAAAGCGGGGTATAAGTCCCTGCCGCACTCGGGGTCCGCGAGTGCCCGCCGCCGGTGGTCAGCGCTTGGAGGATCCCGCCGCCAGCCCAAGGAGCCGCCGCCGCTGCCCGACCATGGCCGAGGGTGAGTATAGGACCAGTGGTTCCGTCGGTGGAATGGGGTCCCTGTCTCAGGACCCATCTGGGACTCAATCCCGACCCCCTGTTTGGAGCGCAGCAGGCAGGCTGGGCTGGGCGGGAGGTGCTGGGTCCTAGTTCTGCTGCTACTTGGGACCTCAGTTTTCCCCTCCCTGGGATGTAGTGGTTAACCCTCGTCTGCCTGAATCAGATGAGGCTATGGAATGTGACCACGTGTTGTAACCTGTAAGGTGCTGCCCTGGCGGACCACTGTCACCTGCCCTTGGTCAGTTAGTGGGGGCTGAGTCCCTGCTGGGTGCCAGGTGCCATGGAGCTGTGGAGGGGGCGCTGGCCTGGCCTCAGACTCCTTGGCTTTGGTCCCGCTGGGAGGAGGTGAGCATGCTGTCCCTGGTGGTATGCAAGCTGGATACCTTGGCTCTGGGGGCCAGAAAGGACATGCCCCTTCCTGCCTTCAAGTTCTGTAACCCTAGTCCCTGGATAGTTGCTAAGCTTGTTTTCCCTCCTGTAAAATGGGAACAATAATTCCAGCCCATGGTTCAAGTGAGGGGTGAGGGGAATGGGGAAGGGGTCCAAGGAATCCTGCCTGACCCTCCCCCCACCCCACCCGCCCACACACGGGCACTGCTGTCCTGATCCCCAGGGGACGGATTTGTGTAATGGAGGATGTCCCCGCACTAGCACTGCTGGACCCAGTGTCCACTTGGGGATGGCCTCTGCACCCACTGCAGTTCCTTGGAAAGGAAAGTTGGGGACAGGGAATTTGGAGAGGGACACGGGGCAGGAGGGAGCAGAGACGGGTGGGTGGAATTATAGACCCACCTGGCTGGCTGTGTAATCTCAGTTCCCCCTGCCCCCAACCCTCTGTGGGACCAGTTCCCCAGAGTGTTGGGAGGGGTCCAAACCCAGCTCAGGATGGCTGTGACGTGTCACCTAGGTGGCCGCTTGTCCCCAATGCAGTTTCCTACCCCCAACACCAAGAGCAGGGCGCAGTGGGACTGGGGGACTCTGGAGAATCCGATTATGATAAACCCCTTACCCCCTTGTTGCAGTGGCCACTCCTGGCAGGGGTCACACGGCCCAGAAGACCTCAGGTCCTTTCTCAGGGCAGAAATGCTATGATTTTATATCCCAGTGTTTCTGCACCTTTGGAGCTGGGCATTATTTCTGGAAATCCTCACACAATAGTCTAAGGAAATGTTCATCTGCCCCAGCCCACGGATTAACCATCTCTCCAAGGTTTCCCAGGACAGTAACAGTGATCGCTTTCCTGTTTAAGTTTCTCTGGGGTTGAAGTTTCCAAACACATTTCCTCACCCCAGCAGGCCATCAGGAAGTTCTTCTTTGTGGCCAGCTGAGGTCTCTCCTGCTGTGATTGCAGGGGTTCAGCTTCCCCTATGCTTTGGACTTGCTGGAGGCTACAGAACAGCACAGAACAAGAGGGGCAGGTGGGGGACCTGCAGGGGGGATGAAGAGCAAGCCCTGTGTTATGAGGGAGATGGTTACCAGTACAGTCTCCAGCATCCCACAGCCCTGGATTCAAATCCCAAAGCAGCCACTTGCTCCAGTACCTGGGTCCATATAGTTTTTCCCTCCCCAAAATGGGGATAGTGATAAAACCTATGTAAGTGGAGTTACTGTGAGGTTCCAGTTGAGATTATCCATGCAAAAGCTCTTGGCATTGACAGTGTGCCAGTAACATTGCTTGCACCTCGCTTTTGGGGTGATTCCGTGGAGGGAGGCCCTAGACCCAGGGGAAGCACCAACTTGTTGGGTAACGTTGGGCAAGTCCTGCTATTAGGCCTCAGTTGGACCAGATGCTCTCCTACAGCCCCACGACTCTGAGAATCTGCCTTGCCCACGCTCCCAACTCCAAGGTCTTCCCAGTCTTGACCTTGCCAAGAGTTAAGAGGTTTGGGCAGCCCTCAGTTCCCCACCCAACTCTCCCCCGCCCCTGCTCTGGTCCTCAGCTCCCCCTGAAGCTATAAGCAGACAGTCTTTCACGTATCAAGCCCCCACTGTGGGCCAGACCCTGGAGGAAGGTGTCCTGAACACCTCTCCTAGATCTCACAGCAGCCATTTGAGGCTTCAGAGAAGGAAGCACAGAGCGGAGACACTTATCCACTTGCCCTGTCATTCTGTAGACCTTTTAACATGGAGAAGATTGAACACACATAAAGGTAGAGAGAATCATATATTAAATCCCTGCAGTCTCATCACCCAGCCCCAACTACTACCAACCAAGGACCTCTCCTGCCCTGTGCACACGCCATCAGGCCCCCCCATATTATTTTGAAGCAAATCCCAGACATAGTATCGTTTCGTTGTAAATATTTTGGTATGTGTCTCTAAAGTATAAAGGCTCTATTTTATAGACATAAACAAATGAGCAAAAATTTAATACCTCATTTTTCCTTCAGTGTTCAAATTTCCAATTGTTTCATACATGTCATAAATATTTTTAAGTAGTTTTTTTAAAAAATCAAGATCCCAGTAAGGCCCTCGCATCACAATGGGTTGAAATGTCTCTTAAGTTTCTTGTAATCTTTAAGTTTTACCTTCAACATTTTTTCATTTTTTTGCTTGCAATTCACTTCTGGAAGAAACTGGGTCCTTTGCCTATAGCTTCCCTGGATATGGATTTTGCTGATCGTGTCCTTGTGGTGTGTGGAATATGTTCCTTGGTCCCCTGTATTTCCTGTAAATCGAAAGTTAGATCTAGAGGAAAAGCCTGGGTAATGAACCTTTACCACATACTGCCCCTATTTTAACCAAGAGAACCCTCCCATAACAATAAGCTCCTGCTGATTATTAATTTAGTCATGCTCACAACAACCCTGGGGTAGATCCCACTGTTTCCCCCCTGGGGACAGATGAGGAAACTGAGGCCCAGAAATATCAAGTTGTCTGAGGTCACATAACACACCACAGTGGGCACAACCTTGCAGTTGTGTTTGGGAGTCCACAAAAAGTTACACACATATGGCCCAGCAATCCCCCTCCTAGGTATACACCAAAAAAACTGAAAGCAGGGACACAGACAGATATTTGGGCACCTATGTTCATAACAACATTATTTACAATAGGCAAAAGGTGGAAGCCACCCAAATGTCTATCAGCAGAAGAAGGGGTAAACAAAAACGTGGTCTAGACATACACGATGGAATATTACTCAGCCTTAACGTTGAGTGAAGTAAGCCAGACACAAAGGGACAGATATTGTATAATTCCACTTCTATGAAAGAGCTAGAATATGCAAATACATAGAGACAGAAAGTAGAGTTCAGATGACCAGGGGCAGTGGGGGGTGCGGGAAAATGGGGAGCTGATGCACAGTGGGTGGAGGGTTTCTGTTTGGGATGTTGGGGAAGTTCTGGGATGGGATGGTGGTGAGGGCAGCACGACACTGAATGCGGTTAATCCCGCTGAATGGGGTGCCTGGGAGCGGTTGACGTGGGAAAGTTCACATTGTATATATTTCCACAATTAAAAAAATAGAGAGAGACTAAAATGATAATGGCAATTAAATGCAGTCATGATCCTGGACTGGATCTACTAATGGAGGAGAAAGTGCCCGAAGGGACATTATTGGTACATATGAAAAAATTAGAATGTAGGCTGTAAGCTTTATTTTAGTGTTAAATTCTTGAACTTGACAACTGCACTTAAGGTGGTTACATCACTGAATATTGTTGTTCTTTGCCAAAGTACCTGGAAGTAGTAAGTGTTCAAGGATCATGATGTATACAACCTACACTCAAATGTTTAGAAAATAGATTAATAGAATTAAAAAATAAAATGGATGGGCAGACAGATGGACAGATAGATGGATAGATAGGATGAAATGGCAAATGTGGCAAAATGTTAAAATTTGGTGGTTTCTGGGTGGGAGTTATGTTGGAGTTCTCTGTAGGAGCTTTGTATTATTTTTGCAACTCTCCTGTAAGTTTGGAAGTATTTCAAAATAAAAAGCTAAAAAATAAGGAGTTTGGGAGACTTGGTCCCTGCCAGCCCCTGGGAAGGGGTTGGACACACTGCGTGGGGAGTGGGGAGAAGGCTGCCCAGAGCCATGTCCGTAGAGCACCAGAGCTGGGGGACCCCAAGGTCCCCGCACCCAGGGGGCTCGCAGCAGGCGGAGTGATGCCATGGCTAACGCCCTCCCCTGCCTCCCCAGAGCTGGTCCTGGAGAGGTGTGACCTGGAACTGGAGGCCAACGGCCGCGACCACCATACAGCCGAACTCTGCCGGGAGAGGCTGGTGGTACGGCGGGGCCAGCCCTTCCGGCTGACGCTGCATTTTGAGGGCCGTGGCTACGAGGCCAGTGTGGACAGCCTCACCTTCAACATCGCGACAGGTGAGCACCTCCAACCCCACCCCGAGCCTCTCCACCCTGACCTGGCCCCTTCTGTGCTCTGTGGTTTCATGTCTCCTGATAGCTACCTGGACAGGTGACTTCATGCCCTTTTGCCCCCTTTGCCCAGCAGACCTCAGGGTGTCTGTAGCCCCATTTCACAGATGAGGGAACTGAGAGAAGTCACCCCAGACAGCTCAGCCTTGTAAACAGGGCTGCCCCTGAACACCTGAGTTCCTGAGAACCTATCACCAGGTGAAGGGGTCAGCTTCCTGCTGTGCAGGCAGATGAAGATCCTGCTTGTTCCTTCCCACATCAAAACAACTTTCCAAACTCTTATCAGCAGTGGCTTTCCGCAGTCCGTACAACCCAACCAGGCTCCACCTGTCGGAGTGGGTGGTTTTGTATTCTGCAGTTACTTTGCCATGTCTGATTTGGGCTCAGGGGCTGGACAGTCAGACCTGGTTTCCAGTGCAGGCTGGGCTACCTACCCACTGTGTGACTTTAGGCAAGTTACGCAGCCTCTCTGAGCGTGGGCTTCACCATCTGAGAAGCACTCACGCTGGAGGTTTGTTAAGAGATAAGGTCCTGGCATACAGGGTGGGGCCCCATAGGCATTAGCAGCTACTGCAGGTGTCACTTCAGGGGCGACGGGGACGAGCAAAGGAATGTCAAGGCCTGAGTCACCTTGTCCCCAAATGTCTATCTAGTGCCTAATCTTCTTTGTTGGCCATTTCCAGGAAAGTGGCTTCAAATGCCAAATTGCATCATCTGGCATCTAGAGGGAACCACTCCCTCAAGGTCAGTGAGGGGCCACCTGGCTGGGACTCGGGCCCAGGGGTAGAAAGGGCTGGCTCTTTCTGAGGTCTCTCAAGGCAGAGAGAGCAGCCAGCAGGAGCTGCACCCCTCTGGCTGAGGTTCTGTTGACCTGGGAGGTCGTTTGATAAAGCTTATCACAGTGCTTGCAGGAGGTTACGGATATCCCCTGCATCCTTTTCCTCCCTGCCCCTCCCCTCCTGGTAGGAACACACCCACTAGGCAGAGACACCCCCAACCCGGCATCCTTGGGGCCCTTTCTTATAGAACTGAGGGGCCCTGGCAAGTCTCTGGTCTTTCTAGCCTCAGTTTCCCTCTCTGTAAAATGGGAGATGGAGTACATGATGGATAAGGGCTGGGTGTGGTGCCCTGAGAAGAGTCAGGCTTGGGATGGTGAAAATCACGGCGCCAACATATATGGAGCACATCCTGAAGGCGCGATCATCTGGAATCCTCCCAGCTTGGAAGCATAGGCAGCCCCATTTTGCAGATGGGAAAACTGAGGTTCAGAAAGGCCAAGTCACTTGCCCCAGGTTACACAGCAAGTGAGGGACAGAGCATGATTCAAACCCTGACCCCACAGCAGTCACATTTACCTATCCATCACTAGTGCCTGCCAGGCCTCAGTCGGTGCCTCTGTGAAATGGGATGGCAGAGGAGCCACCAGCTTGGGCGGCCTGTGATTTCCTTTCTTTTTCCTCCTTTCTCTCTCAAGGCATCCTCTTTCTTCTTTCTCCTCCTTTTCCATTTGTCTGGGCAGCCTGGCATTAGTTCATTAGGTCCTCAAGTTCAAGGTTGGGTGGAGGGCAACTGACCTTCCCATCCCAACAGCTAATCTCTGTTCTCCAGTCTCCACTGACTTATCTCAAACCATAGCCAACTTGCCCTGGTAACCTCCACCCCCAGCCCTTAACCATCATGTACTCCATATTCCATATTACAGAGAGGGAAACTGAGGCTAGAAAGACCAGAGACTTGCCAGGACCCCTCTGTGGGAGGCCACAGGTGCCCCTATATCTCTGAGCACACGTTTGCTTCCTGTCTAAGCAACCAAGACCATCCCGGGAAGTGGGAAGCCAGAGGGACACTTCCCAGAAGCTGGGCACTCGATCTCAAGGCCTGGCTTGGGACCTGGGCCTGACCCCAAATCTGGGCATGCCTGGGGCCCTGTTCCTGTGAAGGAACCTGACCAGCTTATTCTACATCTTCAGGGAAACTGAGGCCAAGAGAGGGAGAGAGCTGGCCGTGGTCACTCAGTGGGCGGAGTTTGTGGTTTGGCCACACACATATCCAGCTGCTGTATGTTTTCACCCAGAATGGTCAAGACCTGATAGGCTCTGTTACAGGGTGCCGTCCCCACTAGACAAATACTGTCCTTGTTCTGGAATGAAGCTCTGCTTCCCTCCAGGGCCGACCAGGGTTGGGGTGTATGTGTGGGGGGGAGTGAGGTCAGCCTGAAGGAGTGAAAAGAACCCTTATAAGACTAATAGAAGACTTTACTCTGGAAGGTTTCCCTCACCCCCCGCCCCAGTCCCCACGGCCAAGGTCAGGGACAGTAGCCAGGTTCAGATGAGCCTCATTTCAGCTCAGTATGGTCCCTGCAGCACCCCTGACCCACAGAGAGTACAGTGTGGAGCTCAGCCAAGGAATTGCAAAGCCTGCTTACGTGAGTGTCAGTGGGACCATGCAAGCAGCCTGTCCTCCAAGTTCCTTTGGAAGGAAAGGGGTGTGGATACGTGCGTGTGTGTGCACACGGCTGCCCCAGGACAGGGAGAAAAGGAAACACGTTTCCTGACCTGTTCCCTAAGGATGGTATGTCAACAGCAATAGTGGCTATGGACCTGGCTTTGGCCCGTTACTATGGTGACCAGATAATTGCTCATCCAAACAGACATTTCTGAGAATGATTGTGTCAGGGCCGTGGGCATGACCCCACTGTCCTGAGCCAGCCAGGACACACGGTCACCCCAACTTTACCCCCCTCGGCCTCAGGTTCCATGTCTGTAAAGGGAGGCAATCAAACTAGGCAATCTCTACACCCCACTCCCCTCCTTATAACCTGTGATTGGCCTGAGAATTCTGATTTTTAATGGTCCCTTTTGATGACACTGAGGGGAGCTCACATTTACTGCACAATTTCTATGAGCTGTTCTAAATGCCTTCTATGGCATTGAATCCTCTAAATAGCTCTAGGACAGCGGTGATAATGATAAGCAGTAATTTCTGAGCACTTTCTATGTTCCAGGCTCTTTACAGGCCTCATCTTCTTTAATCCCTACAGCAACTTTATGAGGATTGGCCCATTTTACAGATGAGGAAACCGAGGCACGGGGCCACTAAATAATGTGTCCAAGGTCACCCAGCTAGTCTGTGCAGAGCCAGTTTCAGATCTGGAATCAGACCTTCTCAGGCATGTGGTCTAAGTCCCTTTTCTCCTTTGATGAGAAAATTGCAGACTAGAGAGGCCTGGTGACGTGGCCCAGGTCACAGAGTGCTCAGGAGCAGACCAGGGACCAGATCTGGGCTGGCTCTCGGCCCCGGGGCTACCCAGCTTCTCCCCCAGACGTGGATTCGGGAAGTCACAGAGCATTTAGAGGCTTCCTGCCAATTCCCGGCACTCAGCTGGTGCCCTGAAGGCTTGTGCCATGCCTGTTAGTTCATGGCTATATTTGGCCCTGGCTCTGGGGTGGGGCTGGTGGGTGGGGAGGAGGGGGTGAGCTCTGGGAGGGAGCCCCTCGGTGAGCAGGCTGTGATGTTGTCAGTAGGAGACAGGCAGAGCTGCAGGGAGGGAGGTGGAAGAATAAAAATAAAGCCTCCTGGGCCACTGGCCAACCAGGCAGAGAAGGTTCTCTGTTTCTCCTCTCTGCCGCTCACGTCCAGGAAGGGTGACCAGCCCCTCCTCGCCCTCCCTGTGACTCAGACCTGCCTGCCGTGGGCCGGGGCCTCTGCCCCACCTGCAAAGGCAGCTGCATTTGAGGTGGACCCTACCCATCACTGAACCTTTGAGCCTCCTGGGGAGTATCTACTTTGGGAATGAGAAGAGCTGTGGAGGACGTGCCTAGAGCCTGAAGACCTGGCTTCAGATGCTGGGTTCAGATGCAAGCCACTGGGAGCCCCTTCTCTTTGGACTTCAGTTTTCTCACCTGTACAAGGGGTTTCAGGAGGAGCAGGAAGTGTCAAGGCACATCATGAAGTGTAAAAGCCTGTAGGGAGGTGAGGGGTAGTTTGGACCAGCTCCTCAGGGCTGCCCGTGGAAATACACAGGCCAGCAGTTGGAGGAGCACTGGGCAGACACTGAAAGGCTGTAGTGACCAGCACCATTTGCTGGCTGACAGTGGGGGCTTCTCAGACAGACCCTTGGTCTGCACATCAGAGGACCAGGTCCCATTCTACTTAGATGCTTGGCTTCTTGCTCTGAAAGAGAAAGGATTTTGGTACAGGAGGACCCCAGGCGTGTGTCCTGCCCCTACCAGCCCTGCCTCCCTCCCTCCCTGCCCACCCGGGCTCACCACCACTGCTTCCTCCGTCTGCAGGCCCAGCACCCAGTGAGGAGGCCGGGACCAAGGCCCGCTTCCCACTGTCCGAAGCCGAGGAGGAGGGCAGCTGGGCGGCCGTGGTGGCGGGCCAGCAGGACAACGTCCTCTCGCTGCAGTTCAGCACCCCAGCCCATGCCCCCATCGGCCTGTACCGTCTCAGCCTGGAGGCCTCCACCGGCTACCAGGGCTCCAGCTTCGTGCTGGGCCACTTCATCCTGCTCTTCAATGCTTGGTGTCCAGGTGAGCCGCACACCAGCCACAGGTGGGATGGGCAGGTGGGCAGGGCCAGGCCCATCCCTGGGGGGTCACCACGGATGGGGCCAACAGGGCAGAAGAGGCATCAGAGTGGATTGGAAACCCACTCTGCTGGGTCCATGCCCTGCAGCGTAGAAACCGTGGGTGTGATGGTCTTCTTATCCCCGACTGACATATGACGAGAGGGGCCCACGTGATGAGCCCACAGCCACACAGCTACCAAAGGTGTCACCCTAGTTCCTTCTGATTTGGAAGCCCATACATCTCCGTAGCAGTGTGGACTGAGGCATGGGGGTCTTGGGTTCAGAAACACCACTCCAGGAATGGCGTGTCCCACTGATGCCCACAGCCGTGGCGCCATGGCCCAGTTCTGTCTCATGGGGCTTTGATTCAAATCTCACCAGACTGGTTTGGGAGAAGGGAGGGGGGATCCCAGGGAGGCAGAGGGGTCGAGGTGGCCAGGAAAGGGGGCAGGAGCAGTTTGGCCACCTAAGTACCTCTTCGTCCACTACCTCAATGACTTTTCTCAACAATCCCAAGGGGGAGATGTCAGAGTCCCCATTTTGCAGGTGGGGAATTGAGGCTGGGAGAAGTTAAGTGGCTTTTGGAAGTTCCTTCAATAAGTAATTAGACAATGCTGGAGAGAGACAGGGGAGAGCTTGGAAGTGCTGAGGCTGATGAGCAGCAGGGAAGTGGCGGGGGTTGCCATGTCCTCCCTGGCCTCAGTTTCCCCATCTGACTAATAAGGCAGTTGGATCTGACAGCCTCTGTTTCCTTCCTCCTCTGACATAGCAAGGCAGAGAAAGGCCTCATGGGCCAGTCTCAGCCTAGAAATGGGGTCCCTCTCCTCAAAACCTGGGCCCCAGGTGAAAATTCTGACCTCACCGGCATTAGACACCCTGCCCTTTTTGTTTTTTTTACATATTTTGACTTTTATTTCTAATTATATCAATAAGACATGAGAACATCTTCCTTTATAAAAGATTCAAGCACTGCAAGTGAGTTCACCCCTGTTAGCTGTCGTTGGGGCTCCTCGCCTTAGATTCCTGTGTGAGAGCCTGGAGAAATCTGTACTTGATGCACATGCTCTCTCTGTCTCATTCTCTCTCTTGAACCTAAGAGGGAACTGGTATACAGCATACATCAACCTGCAACTTGTTTTTGACCCTTGGCCATATGTCTATGATCTGTCATCCACCTTGTTCTTTGGAAGAACCCGCAATGCCTGACCTTGCTCTGTGGACCACTCTCTCACCCAGCCCCCACCGCTGGGCCAGAGGCCATTCCAGTGGCCCCTGCCAGAGAGGGCGAAGGCACTGCCACCAGCACCCTTGCTTGTGTGCCCTGTGGCCACAGGGAATGGTTTCTTGGCCCTGGAGCAGCCTTGCCAGATCCCCGGATGCTGGTCGGGAACGTTGGTCAATCCTGCAGAGCTCTGCCACTGTGGGGCAGCGGGAATTGCCAGGCCCTACCCTCGCCAGCCCCGCGGAGCTTTGGGGGGTTCAGGGAACGTGTAGTGTATCCCGGAGGCTGCTCCTGCCCACCCAGAGGGTTAAGGTGGGCATCTGCCAAGCAGCACAGTGATGAGAGTGCCCCACATCCCAAGGGTGGGAGCTTGAGGAGCCCATGGAACCAGAGGCAGGAAGCTGGGCGCCGGTGGGGGAGGTTGCAGGAGGAGGAAATGGCTCCAATGGGTGGGAGAGGGCAGGGGTCAGCTGTGAAGGGACCGTCCTGTGCCTGAGCTCCCAGAGCAGCATGATCAAGGGCCAGTTATGTGCGGGGGAGACATGAGCTGGGATGTCACGGGCCTGGCGTCCTGGGCTGGGGGTGTTTTCTCTCACACTGCCCGGCTGATTTACAGTCATAGAGTTCATTTATTTTAAGGTTGGTTTTTATTGCTCAATCTCAGGGGCCAAAGAGTAGGACACACAAAAGGCTGTTTGCAAAACACCAAGCAGGCGGGGCCATTTCCACATTTGCTCTCCTCGCTTTGATAAAAATGGGGGTGCTGGTCACTGCTGGGGGGCCGCACAGAGCCATGGGGTCCGGAGGGGTCTGGGCAGCTGCATTCCAGGCCCACCCAACTCGGCCAGGAATTCGGTGGGTTTTCCCAGGACTGACTTCTCCGTCAGGCACAGTTGGCACCGTGCCTTGGGCCCATGAAATGTTTACGGGCCCATGAAATGTTTAAATTTCTTTAAAAAGCAAAAGAAAAAAGTTAACTTTGAAGTCCAAGAATACCTTTTACTATGTAACATTAGTATATTAATATTTGTACCAATGCAGTCATAAAATATAAATTTTAATATCTTTTTTTTTTAATGGAGGAAGGGGCCCACAGAGGCAAAAAGGCCCAGGTCCCACCAAAGGACATGCAGCCTTAGGTCCCACTTCCCAGCCTCAATTTCTCCATCTGTGAAGTGGAGGTAGTAAAGGCCAGCCTGACCCTTGGACCACTGCTGTCTGGCCCCAGCTTCCTCAGCCCCTGCTTCTCCCCTCCCTCTAGCCGCAGGGAACTGCTCTCTCTAATTCTCTGCCTGGAATGCCATTCCACCAGGCTCCAATTGTCCAAACCTGAGTTACCGTCAAGGCAATGTTCAGATGCCACCTCCTCCAGAGAGCCCTCCCAGACCTCCCAAGCTGGACGGGATCCCACCTCCCCCTTCCTTGGCCTTCCCATCTGGCACTGATTTCTCTGCACCTTGAGTTATGATGTTCCTTCCAGGTGGGAAGAGAAGTGACCTGTCAGGGTCACACAGCAAGGTGGATCAGAGCCTGGAGTTTCCTGTGCGCCTCTGTCTCTTGTATTGGCTTCAGTTTTCCCATCAGTAAAAAAGTTCTGAGCCTTGGTTGTCCCATCTGTAAAATGGTGTTTACAAGGATCCCTTCCTCATAGGCTCTCGTGTGATTTAATGAGTTTGTGAGTGCCACACACAGGTCCTGGCATGTGCCCAGTGTTGGATAAATGACAGTTGGTAACTGTTACTAACTGACAACACCTTGTCTCATTGACATAGAATTACTAATTAATGATTGGTTTTTCTGATGAGAAACTAGGAGGGCTTCTGAGCCACCGTCCTGGCCGGGGGAGCTGGCGCCTGGCTGCCATGCCCACGGGGCTCTGAGCCTCGCCAGACCCCGAGCTGAGCCCCCTTCCTTCCTGCCCACAGCGGACACTGTGTACCTGGACTCGGACGAGGCGCGACTGGAATACGTCCTCACCCAGCAGGGCTTCATCTACCAAGGCTCGGCCAAGTTCATCAAGAACGTGCCCTGGAACTTTGGGCAGGTAGGGCCACCTGCTGCCACTCCCAGCTGTCTCAGCCCTACTGTGTTCCAGGCCCGGCGTCTGGGGCAGCCAAAGTCATGAGCAGGTCACAGAGTTGCCTACTCCATGCTGTCAGGGATGTGAGGGCTGTGAAATGGCTGGAGGCTCAGAGAGGGCCCCAGCATGGCCTGAAGTCACACAGCACATATGAGGAGAGGCCTGTGAGGAGACCCGGTTCAGGGCAGGACCTCAGAGAGGAGGACTGGGGCCGGATGGATGGGCACCCTCAGAACATGTCAGATGGTGATCAGGTGACAGGGAGGGGGTCCCAGTTTTGATAAAAGATGATATTCAAGTTGCAGCCCCAATGATAAGAAGGTGTGAGCCATACTGAGAGTGGGAGGAAGAGCATTCCAAGCAGAGGAACAGAAAATGCAAAGGCCCCATTTCTGCCTGCAGCAGAGAGGCAGCGAGCCTGGGGCAGAATGAGTGAGGGGGAAAGAGAGGAGGGAAGTGCCGATCCCACGGAGACTTACAGGCCCCTGGGAGGAGTCTAGGGTTTACTGGGGGTTCCATGGGGAGCCCCAGTGAGTTTTGAATGGAGGAGTGATGGGATTGAATTTATATCTGTATAATCTACCTTGGTTCCGAGTAGAGCAGTGTGGGGTGAAGGGTGGGCAGGAGGCTCTTAGCAGCTCTGCAGTTCAGCCTTGGCTGAACAAAGAGGGAATGGGGCCAGTGGCAGGGCCTGGGGTGACTCTGAGGGGAAAGGAAGCCCCAGGAATGTGGCCCCTCACTCTGTGGGCTCTGCCCCAAATTCCCAGGTCCCCCCCATCCCATGCCCTGGATCCAGGCACATTCCCCTGACCCCCTCACAGCCTGCTCAGTCTTCACCCCACTCCACTCCTGCCTGGGACAGGTGATGCTGGCACCACAGAGACACAGCCGACCCACCCTGGGCCTCCCTGGGATGTGAGACAGAGCCAAGAGGGCCTGCAGCTGCTGGGGCTGTGAGGCAGGCTTCCTGGAGGAGGTGACTTCTTGTCTCCCTCATTCTCCTCTTCCCTGTGGCAGTTTGAAGATGGGATCCTGGACATCTGCCTGATGCTCCTGGATGTTAACCCCAAGTTCCTGAAGGACGCCAACCATGACTGTTCCCGCCGCAGCAGCCCTGTCTACTTGAGCCGGGTGGTGAGTGGCATGGTGAGTGAGGGCAGGGCACACCCCAGGGCCCGGGCCCGTGATGGGCCCCAGTGATGGCAGAGGCAGGCTCTGCAGGGCACGGTGGGAGGAGAGGGGCAGGTCTCAGCAAGGAGAGCTGGTGTTTGGAAAGAAGAGATTCACACAAATGAGAGTGATGCCAGGTGGCCCTCCACAGCTATCATTCACTCATTCATTCATTCAGCAAACGTTTCTCAAGAGCCACTGATATCCCAGGCACTGGCGATACAGCCAGGAATGAGATGTGTTTGGTCTCTGTTCTAGTTTGCTAAAGCTGCCGGAATGCAAAATACCAGAAATGGATTGGCTTTTATAAAAGGGGGGGTTATTTGGTTACGCAGCTACGGTCTTAAGGCCATAAAGTGTCCAAGGTAATGCATCAACAATCGGTAACTTCACTGGAGGATGGCCAATGGTGTCCAGAAAACCCCTGTTAGCTGGGAAGGCACGTGGCTGGCATCTGCTCCAAGTTCTGGTTTCAAAATGGCTTTCTCCCAGGACGTTCCTCTCAAGGCTTCAGCTCCTCAAAAATGTCACTCTTAATTGCTCTTGGGGCATTCGTCCTCTCTTAGCGTCTCCGGAGCAAAAGTCTACTTTCAAAGGCCATCCCCAAAATGTCTCTGTAAGCTGAAGCTCCTCTCTCCGTCCCAGTGCATTCTTCAAAGTGTCCCTCTTGGCTGTAGCAGCTGGCTCCTTCTGTCTGGTCTCATATACTGCTCCAGTGATTTAATTCAGACCCACCCTGAATGGGGGGGGGCAACACCTCCATGGAAATTATCCAATCAGAGTCATCACGCACAGCTGGGTGGGGCACACCTTCATGGAAGCACTCAAAGAAGTACAATCTAATTAACACTGATAGGTCTGTCCACACAAGATTACATCAAAGATAATGGTGTTTGGGGGGACATAATACATTCAAACTGGCACAGTCTCTGACTTCACAGAGCTGACATTTTAGTGAATGGAGGGAGACAGACAATAGCCAAGATATCACATGAATGAGTGCGCAGTTGTAAATTATGACACTACAGGAACCCCAATGTGTGAGAGCATCAGACCACAAGGCCTGACCTACTGGGGGCTCAGGGAAGACCTCCCAAAGGGGATGATCCTTGAGCTGAGATAGTAACTAGAAGGAGAAGAGCATTCCAGGCAGAGGGAGAAGCTTGTGCAAAGGCCCTGAGGAGGGGATGACTTTGGCAGGCTTGAAGAACAGAAGGGAGGCCAGTGTGGCTAGAGTGGAGAAACCGAGCTGTGGAAATTGGCAGGGGCAAAGTCACACAGGACCTTGTGGGCCATGGTCAGAAGGATGGGAGTTTGGGAGAGTTTTAAGGGTGACACAATAAAGACAGGGCCTGGAGCAGATCTTCATAATTTCAGATCACACTGTGTTACTCCCTCCCTTTATACTCTCCCTGGCTCCCATCTCCAGCATCTCAGTTGTTTACCTCTCTCAACCTCCTTTGCTCCCTCTTCCCTTTCCTGCACCATGGTTCTAGTTCCTGCCATCTCCAACATGCCGCAATCTGTCACACCTTGGTCCCTTTGCACCTGCTGATCCCTCATCCTGGAACTCCTTTCCCTGCCTTCACCACATGCCGAACTTGCGCATACCCTGGTGAAGCTGTTCCCCTCGCCCGAGGCTCAGTCTCTCGTGATGATCCACTGGTTGTAGGTCAACTGCAATGATGACCAGGGAGTGCTGCTGGGTCGCTGGGACAACAACTACGGGGACGGCGTCAGCCCCATGTTCTGGATTGGCAGCGTGGACATCCTGCGGCGCTGGAAGACCGATGGCTGCCAGCGCGTCAAGTACGGCCAGTGCTGGGTCTTTGCCGCTGTGGCCTGTACAGGTGAGCTATGTGCTGGGGTGCTGGGAGGGCCTGGGACCTGCGGGGCACAGAGAGCACTGGAGTGGGAAGCAGGAGACCCTATTACCGATCCTGCCTCTGCCACTAATGCCACCAATGCGCTGTGTGGCCTGGAGCCAGTGGCTGCCCCTCTCTGGTCCATTTCCTGACAACTACCCCTCAGGTGGCTCAGGTGGTGGTTCAGACCAGGGACGCCACTCAGGAGGCAGCATGGGCTCAGGGTTCAAAATGTGGGCTCTGGGGCCAGGCAGACCTGAGTTTAAAATCCCCATTCTCCTCCTCACGTGCTCTGTGACCTTCAGCAAATGACTTCTCTCTGAACCTCAGCTTCCTCATCTGTAAAATGGGGACAAAAATAGCACCTACCTCTTGGGGTGGCCATGACATGAAAGTGCTCAGCATAGAACTTGGCCCGGAGTAGCTCTTAGTAAATGTTAGCCATTAATAACTCCACAATAACAGTAATATCACCAGTGTCAAGAAAGAGAAAGCACTTTCTAAAATGTAAAGGGGGAAAGATCAAGCAATTTAAAACAAATAAGAAAAAAAACTCTTAAAAAAATACATCTTGCAAGCTTGAGCCCAGAAAATATTTTGAATTATCTGCAGTTGATGGTATTTATGAGAATGAGGTAGCTCCTCCTAGTTAACAGCTTGGACTCTAAAGTCAAGGCCTGTGTTAAAATCCCAGCTCTGCTTCTTACCAGCTGTGTGTCCTTGGGCAAAGCACTTAACTCCTCTGAGCCTCAGTTCTAAAAAATCTGTAAAATGGTCAATAATAATGGTATCTTTATCCTGGGATGGTTGTGGGGATTAAATGAGCTAACGTGTGACATGCTTAGAGTGCTGTCAGGTGCATGGCAGCAAATACTTATACAATGCTACTTATAATTAGGAAATGTGAGAGGTTGATCTAGGGTCCCCAGCTTTTCTGACTCCGACCCAGCGCTCAGGAGGGGTCTCTGGGGCCCATAGCAGTGAGCCCTATAGCAGTAGGCTGGGTGGGGGCAGTCCGGCCCAGTTCCCAGCTGGGCTGTCGCTATTCTCCCTGGCCCTGCCTCTGCCTGTGACTGCCTGCTCCTTGTGACCTCTGAATTCCCCTTTTCTTGGGGAAAGCCCCTATTCCTTAGGAGATGCCTGAGACATAGCTTCTTGGAGAACCCCACAGCCTGTGGCTTGGGTCTCCAGCCTCACGGGCAGAAGCCTTTTACACCTGGGCTGTGGCCACCTGAAGGTTTAGCAGCAGATCTTGCCGTAACTGTCCTCTCCACGAGGCCAGGGCCGGGTCAGGCTCCCTGTGGCCTCCACCAGACCCAGTGTATAGCACAACCAGGGAAATCTTGGTAAATAAGGGACCAACTGATCCTGTTGGAAGCCAAATGGTGGATCAGCCTATGGACCCTGGAGCCAACTACCTGGGTTTGAATCCCAGCTGTGCCTCTAACCCCTAAGTGGAAATGAATTGATGTCTCCAAACTTAGTTTCATTGCCTGTAAAATGGAGACAATGGTGACCCACTTCATAGGGAACTGTTAGGACCTGTGGTGAGGTGATGAGGTCTTAGCACAGGCTCTGACTCAGAGTAGGTTTGGGTTTAGGGGTTTCCAGGGAAGCTAGGATTTCATTGTTCTCATTTGGGTTCCCGGGCATTTCCTCAATGTCCATGTGCCGGCTGACACTGAGTGGGCAGCTGTTGGCCCTGACCGTTGATACACTTTAGTGATCCACAGACTTCCTGAGTTCTGGGCTGGGCATTGGCTTCCCAGAGAGGGGCAGACGGAGATTGCTCACATCCACCGCCTCTCCCCAAATCATCCCAACATCCCGACAAGCTGCTATTATTAGCTTCTCTTACAGAGGAGGAACTGGAGGCTCCAGAGGGGAAGTGCCTGACCCGAGGTCACACAGCTGATGGGTGGCACAGCCAATCTTGGAATCAGGTGTGCATGACTCTGGGGCAGCCCCTGGCCTTAGACTGCGGTGACAAGGCCTCCCGGCCGCCCTCCCTGGGACGGGGGTGGTGCTTCGCCCCTGGTCCCTTCTCTGAGGCCGCAGGGTACAGGAGCCAGGCAAGAGGTGGGGCTGGAGGGTCACAGCTGCTCCTCCCTGCTCTGCACAGCTCCTGGCCAGAATCCAGGGCCATCCGGGCAGCACTTGCCCTGGCCGATGGTGGGCACGGGGCAAAGGTCACAGGCCTGCCCTCCCCCCTTCCAGGGGCTCAACCTCAATCAAAACTTAGAGTGAAACAGAAGTCCCACAGGATGCATTTCCTGTGGGATTTTTGTTTCACTTCTTTTTTGAGATATTGACTTTCTTTATCCTATCCTGAGAATCTGTTACTTTTACAACATACACAGAAAGCACGTTAAAAAAAATGAGGGAGTCACAACACCCATGACCCCACCTGCCTGGAGCCCCCAGCAGCAGCTTCCCTTGGGTGAGAGTCATTCCCAGGGTTTTCCTCTTCCCCCGCCGCCACGCTCCTTTCCTTACAGAGCTGAGATGCTCCTTTCCTTACAGAGCTGGGACGGGCCTGCAGAAGCCTACTGATACCTGCCCCCCCACCCCCCCCCCCACCCCACCCCGCCTTTTATTCACCTACAGTCGCGATATCTGCCCCTCTGTAAACTGGGCTTTGGCCTGAAGGCAGAGCCCGTCTTGTCCAGGAAGAAACAAGGCCCCAAGGTGCAGCGACTCGCCCCAGGCACAGGGCCTGGAAGCTGCAATGCAGGGCCTTGATGGAAGCTCTCCAGCCCTCTGTTCCCTGCATCATTCATTCATGCCTTTCTTCTCTCCCTACTTGCCTCCCTCCCTCCTTCACCCTGTCCTTCACCCACCTCTTCGCCCACTTGACAAAATGTTCTGCCAAGCCTGGGCTGGGCCCTGGGGATATAGAACAGGACAGATCCCTCAGTGCCCTCAGGGTGAGCTAAAGAGTCCCTTGCATGCAGTGGCAATGCTGATGAGTGCAACAGTGGGCACCTAGACCTGGGGGGATGCCTTCCAGGCGGGGGACCAGCATATGCAAGTGCCCTGTGGCTGGTGGGAGTGTAGAAAGCCGAGGAGGGGCCAGGAGGCCAGTGTGGCTGGAGCAAAGTGTGCCAGGGGGTAGTGAGGGGTCAGAACCTGAAGGGCCCAGGGTCACAGCCGGGTCTGGCCTTAATCCGGAAGCCCATGGGGAGCCCTTGAAGGTTTAGCAGGGGAGTGTTGGAGTTAGGTTTGCATTTTAGAGCCTCCCTCTGGCAGCTGTGATGTGAGGGGGACAGAGTGGACTTGGGGCCATCCTCAGGGTGAGAGGGGATGGCGAACCCCCTCACCCAGACAATGGGCACAGCACTCCCTGCGGTACGGGTGGGCATGTGGAGGTCCAGAGCGCATGCCTCCAAGGCCTCAGCTCGCCCCCTCACCCGTCTGTCTGTGCACTGCTCCCCCCTCATCTACCCAGTGCTGCGCTGCCTTGGCATCCCCACCCGCGTAGTGACCAACTACAACTCGGCCCATGACCAGAACGGCAACCTGCTCATCGAGTACTTCCGCAACGAGTTCGGGGAGATCCAGGGTGACAAGAGCGAGATGATCTGGTAAGGAGTTGGGAGGTGGGGTGATGGTGGTGAAGATAGGGGCAGGGCCCAGTGGAGAAGGTTCTATGGAGAAAAAAAACAGGGAAGGCTTCTTGGAGGAGGTCACATTTGAACTGGGCCTTAAAGGTTGAGCAGTACTTGGACAGGAGAAGGCCTTCCACATAGGGGGAGCAGCATGAGAAAAGGGAGAGTCACCACAGGATACAAGAAGGAGCACCAGGGAATTAGGTTGGAGGGTGTTGGGAACCTGGAGTGGCAGATTTGGAAGTCTGAACTTGACTCCAGAGGCAATAGGCTGTCCCTAGAAGCTTCAGAGTGGGAGAGGGATTTGCTGAAGGCTGCAGACCAGGAGGTCTAGGGGAGAGAGGTTGGGGGCAGGAGGCTGGGGCATGCACCAGGTTGGGGGTGATGAGGTCTGAAGCAGGGCAGGGCCTGTGGGCTGGAAAACAAGGGACAGGGACCCAAAAAATTAGGAGATCAAGTCATCAAGACCCAAGGAGCCACTGAAATGGGCAGGGTTGGGGAGAGGAGTTGCAAATGACGCCCCGGTCTAGGAGTGGGCACCTGGCTGGAGGGCTGGGCTGCTGAGAGGGGCCCCTGGAGGCAGAGCAGAGCAGGGGTTCTGGGGGTGATGGTGGGCTCAGCACAGGACAAGGAGAGTGTGTGTCTGTGGGCCGGCCGGGGCAGGGGCCGAGGAGGAGGGCCGGGCTGGAGGTCTGCCTACGGGAGGTGACAGTGAAAGTCCCCCGTTTGAGTTTTGGCCAAGGTTCTGCTTGGTTCCCCCAACAGGAACTTCCACTGCTGGGTGGAGTCATGGATGACCAGGCCCGATCTGCAGCCGGGGTACGAGGGGTGGCAGGCCCTTGACCCCACGCCCCAGGAGAAGAGTGAAGGTGGGTGGGCAGGCCCCCACTGCCACATGAGGACACTGAAGCCCAGAAAGTTAAACTGAGTCACCCGGAGTCCCTTGGCTCCAGAGCTGTGGTTCTCACCTAGGTCTGGCTGACTCCAAAGACCACTGACTCATCCACAGGAGGTTGGAGGGATCTCATTTGTATTTTCATAATACACTTCTTTTATCATTTGAGAAGCTACTCACATGCGTCATGGAAAGCTTGGAAAATATGATGTACAAAGAAAAAGTCAAATAGCATCTTTGTCTTCTGCCCCCAAAATAAGCATTGATAACATTCACACATATCTTCCAGTAATTTCTAATTAGATATCTGTATGATTGTACATTTGTGTATGTATTATTATAGATGTGTATGTGCATGTAAAAGAGAAAGAAAGCCAAGGACATCTTTGACAAAATTTGGTGAAGTGTGAGGGCCCCCATCTCAGAATAATATTTTTAAATGCAAAGAGTATAAAATGTAGGGTTACAAAGAAAACCAGTGACATTAAGATATAGTTATCAAAAGTTT